>RJWJ010002694.1:0-96527 GCA_004363605.1 Indri indri
TAATATGAGTATTGGATAACATTCTCTAAACATCATTTTCAACAAAGCAATTCAAAACTCATGCAACTGACCTTTGGAACTTGTTTGGAGAATCCTACTCCTTGTTCCTTGCATGGGGAATTGTGTTGAAGAACGTATTAGTTAACATTAAATCCCAAATCTTTTATATGAAGTTAGGGTTAGAAATGAACATCAAAATGGACACTCTTGTCACTCTAACTTCCTTCTTAACCCAGCTTTTTTGAGTATTACCAGTCAGCTAACTCTCTTCCTCAGTCTGTTCTTTTTTTGTTCCAATGAAGGAATACTTCTTGTAAATGTGATTGCTTTTGCTAAGAAATCATTTTTAATACTATTAACAATAAATTAGTTGTGTTAATCCTAAATAGCATCTAGCTTAGATACTAATAGCCAATACTAATAGCACAGATTAATTTATTAGATAGAAAAAAGCTTCCATTTATGATACAAACTCATATTGAATATAATATGGGCATTATTCATGCTTATTTTGTGAATAACTTAACTCTTATACAATAAATTGAGCACACTCATTATCTACACAGATTAATACAATGATCCATATTATATCAGTGTCTAAGCAACTATTCCTCTAGACCACCCAAATAACGAGTATAGATAGCAAATAGCAAACACCTAAAGCCAGGGTCTACTTGAGATGCTGGGAAAACCTGATGACTTATACAACAATGGCATATACAAAGTATATAATCCACCAAAAATAACTTAATTTTAATTATGTACCACTCATTATATCCTGGTAGCTTCTAGCGACTTTCTTGTTTTAGAAGTTAAAATATTGAAAAAACTCAGTTAAATTGATTTTATTATATATATTAATAGATAAAGAGTAACATCAGAGTTCTTGACTAGGTATCTAGTCACCACTTGCAGGATTAAGCAGCAAAAAGGAACTGGGATTCTGTTCCACAAAGCATTTTATTTTTCCTTTGTTCTCTTCCATCACCTCCTACACACACACACATACACAAACACACACATAGAACATGCACAAACACATATACACCTACTCGCACACACTCAGTCCACTCAGAAAAAAAATTAATAAAAAGCCCTTATGCTATAAAATTCAATAGGGGAGATTTTTAAATCTGAAAGAGCATGTAGGACGACTCAAGGACAAACACGAAAACATTATTTAAAACTTTAAAAACAGCAGACAATATCAAGCAAAACCATTTCTGCTAAGGCTTTCCTCTGGCTTCTGAAACGAAAGGTGTTGTTTTGCAGGCTCCCTGAGTCCCTGGTGTCCACACTCTGCCCAACCATGTTCTCACTCTGCTCATGCAGTATAATCCCCATGACCTGTGCCAAATATTTAAGACTCTGTCACCTTAGCCAAACTGGCTGGCACATGCACAAAAAGAAGGGGCAGCTAAGTAAGACCTGTCACCTTTCTGATTCCTCTGTCCCTCAGGGACTCTTCTGTCTCCGACCCTAGGCAATATAAGTGCTGTTGGGTCAGTACATATTGCAAACTCTTTAAAATTTAAACCTTGACTCACATTGCTTTGGTTTCACACATAAAGTTTTCCCCAAGATTTTTATTTGTGGAATAAAAACAGTATCCAGGGATTTGGAGACCACTCTAACAGTGAGTCTGGATACCTCTAGCCCTTCTCTGACAGCTTAAGGTAATTATACCATGCCACACATAACGTGTTGTGTGGACACAGTCTGCTGAACAACTTCACCTGGGACGAGGCCGGGAAAGAGAAGCAAACACACTGACTTTATATATTTAACCTTTCAGTCTGACCAGCAGTGAGACTAAGGTAAAATTCTATATTCGAACAAACACATCTTGCAACACTGAAAAGTGCTTAAATTTGGAGGAGAGAAAAGATATTAAAGCACTCAAACCTGTATGCTACAGATGGAAAAAGATAGGGATACCTACTTTGCTCTCAACAGGTCTTGATCTTTAAGGGCTGACCCCTGCAGGTAGATGACCCTTTGGGACCACATTGGGATCTGTAGCACCCTTCGAACTTGCACATCCATTTCAGTAGGACACAAAATCACCACATAATAATCCTATTCAAAACAAAGCGGGCAATGGATTAGAAACAATAACGCTTTATGTTACACAACATAGGCAAATAAAATTTCTAAGAAAATTGTGAAATATGATAAAAATTGAAATCAACTGTTGCTAATACACAAAAGTTCACATTTAACACCTGGGCATATACTCAATAACACGGCACTGTGATAAACACAACTGAGACATAAAAAAAATCTCATAAATCAATACATTCATCCTGCCTATTTCGTTCCTATGAGTACCAAAAAAGGAAGGTAATCAGGACTTACACTTCCAGCCTGTGAAGTTTTTACTTATAACCACAGGCTGATCCTAAAATATACACTGAATACCAAGAATAGGTACTTAAGTATCAATTCATACTTCAAGTTGTTGCTTTTAGAATCAAAACTATGACAGTGATTTATATCATTTGGTAATATTATTAGGAACTGACAATTTTGAATAATTTCTGATAAATATTTGACTGGGTAAGGATTCATGAAAACATTAGAAATACTGACAAAGTAAATTAAAGAGTTGAGCTCAAAATATTTCAAACTACATGGTCCTTTGGAGAAAATACAAAAGTATTCTCAGTGATGAAATGGTTTGAAACAACTGATCTATAAAAATTAAAATTCTCTGGTAAACAGTCACCATTTTATCACTCTAAAATACATCTATTGGGAGTTTTTGGGGTTTTAAGAATTCTCCATATTGATATCAGACAGAGTTAATTATCGTGGGATCCCCCAAATAGCTTTTCTTAATGGGTTATAATGAGGAAACTGGAAATTATTCAGTATGAATAATAAACAAACAAAAAATAAATAGTTCCTCAAAAAATGCAAATTAATTTATATGAAAATAAAAGAATATATTATATAATTTAAATATCATTTACAAATTAGGTGTTTTAAAATAGAAAAATATAATATTTTTAAAAGTCTCCAAACTATTCACAAATCAATGTTTCTATGTTTTGTAAGGGAGGGATAATTAAATATGCCAAGCAATGTCCTGATCTCTGGGATTATTCAACTTCTTAACACAAATTTATTGAGGAAATGCAACACCTTCAAATAGTTCTTTGTTGTTTGGACTGGACTAAGTGCATCAAGCAAAAAGGGAGATGACCGAAATCTACACTGGCCCAGTACCATGACAAATGGAAGGAATATTCGAGGATTTTATCTGCAGAGACAGATGGAGAGATTTCTCTTAACTCATATTCTCAATTCAGCTAGGTATTGTCCAATTTTTGATCATTTATTGCTACTATAAATAGGACCTATTTACATTTCAGGAAACAAAAGAAAAAATGAAACTCCCAGACTTCCACATTTCCATTAGCAATACTTGATAAAATTCTGCAGTATTCAAATGAGCAAATGATATTGAAAAGGTTTCTTCATTGTTTTATTATATTTTATCATAAAATTCACTGTTTCATAAAAATATCATTTATGCTCTACCCAAGGAAGAAAAAGCAATCCTTTAATTCAAAGAAAATTTTTCTCTGTAGCATTAACATAATTCCATCTGTCTTTTAGAGTAGATCCAGAAGGAAACTCAAAGTACTGCGTATTTCTTCAGCTTTTTTTTTTTCTATGTTCCTGGTTATATTTGTAGTTCTTCATTTATTCTTTCTAAATCTGAGTATATTAATAAAAACCCTCCACAAAGCAGCCTGCACCATCCGTTAATTGACTTTGACAATATGTTAGTAGGTATGATCTAGTATAGTGCATAATATAAGCCAAATGTACCTGTAGTCTTGGATGAGCATAAAATTCATTTAAAAAATCCATAAGTAAATCAATCTTCAGTGAGCTGACACACAGAACAACATGCTTTTCAGTTTGAGCTCTATGTCGACTATAGTTTCCACCTGACTTTTGTCTCTCCATCCATAAATAGGCCAGCTGTTCAAACTGTAATGTGTTTTCCACATGTGAATGAAAAATACCAGATATGAAAATTAAAAAATCAATATAGTACATCTACTGTTTATTAGGTACACTCGATTTGTTAGATGGAACTCATTGACATTTGAATTATCAGCGTTCCCTTCAATAGCAGACTTTTCACATGACTTCTGCAGAGGTTGCAAATGCCTCCCAGGGGCGTCAGGTCTCTAAGGAAACATATCGTCATAACATGATATTGCTATTGTATCATAACAGGCCGCTGAAAGAGCGGAGCCTCTGCTTTGTGTCCAGTAGACGACCATGTGTCACGCACTGAGTGAAGGAGAAAAGCCTCTTCGGCATTTCCACACACTCTCTGCCAAGTTCTACTCACGTCTCATGCAGTGGGAGATACTGTTACCACATTGCACGAGGCCACATTCTGGCTGTACAGTAGCCTGTACCTGAGGACAGTGAAGGGTGCAAGAGAGGGAGGTCAGGAAGGAAAACACGCGTGGCTGGACAGGAGTAGGAAGGCCGGTTCTGTACCTACACAAGGCATGTTCAGATACACCGTGGCCAAAGTTTAATGGAAAAGGCAAATACAATTCTTCCACCACCTCCTGTTTCTGACCTGCCCACACATGGGCCCCCAGGGGTTACTACAGGAAAGGGCTGGAGATTGCATCTACTTGTCTTTAATTCCATTATATATTTCTGTCCCTTTGCAACCTCCCATTCACTCTCTAAAATGCTACGTAATATTTATATACCATGTTCAGATTTTGTTTTAGTTGATCAACATAAACAACCAATTTTTATTCAATGCAGTGTATGATTTTTAGGTTTATTTTCAAGAAAAAAGAGAAATCGACCTTTCACAAATGTATTTCTTTGATCTGTCATATAATTAAAACTACACTATCCAGCCAGGCACAATGACTCATGCTTATAGTCCCAGCACTTTGGGAGGCCAAGGCGGGAGGATTGCGTGAGGCCAGGAATCTGAGACCTCCTCTCTACAATAAAAAAATAAAAAAAATTAGCCGGGCATGATGGCGTGCACCTGTAGTCCCAGCTACTCAGGAGGGTGAGGCAGGAGAATTGCTTGAACCCAGGAGTTGGAGGCTGCAGTGAGCTATGACAGGGCCAATGCACCCCAGCCTGGGTGACAGAGTGAGACTCTGTGTTTAAAAAAAAAAAGAAAGAAAAACTACATTACCCTATAATTAATATAGTTAAATACCTTATATTTAAAAGAAAGGATCTTGAAAAATTGAAGTGAGATATAAGCTATCAGTTTTGACTGGAGGGAAAAAAAGAAACTCAGTGTTTCTAATAAAATGTAAAAAAAGCATTTCTACATAATTTAATCAATTACACATAAATAGCATGTGTTAATATATTTCTGTTAGATAAATAAACCACCCTGCATTTCTTATTAAATGTCAATGGTTCAACTTTGTAAGTGTTTGCACATTTCTATAAAAGTTAAGACAGTTGTGTTTACCTGTATGGGTAGAACCACAAGAGCAACACAGATCATAGCAACAACAAAAAGCTTGGAGGACCATGTTTCAGGAGTGACATCCCCAAAGCCCACAGTAGAAAATGTGACAATGCAGAAATAAAGGGAATCAAAGAGATTCAGCTTCTTTCCTATTCGTTCCAGGTGTTGGATCCCACAAATGCTAAAAAAAAAAAAAAAAAAGGCAATAAAATTAAGTCTTTGAAATCAGACACATTATTTCTCAACATTATTCTTTTGAAAGCCAAAGTACATTTCATAAAGCCATTTAATGGCTGGGGTCTTATATTTTACAATATTATTTTTTTCAAGAAAAAATGATATTTATGGTTTTTTCCTACATTAACCAGATTTGGTCTTATTTTGATTAATAGCCAAAAATGGTAGCCAATATATCACGAAGTATATTTGAATAACAAGTAAAATGAACAGACCAAATTTCATGGATGATACACAAAGACACTTAATGCACGTAAAGGAAACAAAGAGACCAGAAATTGCTAAATCTAATCCTTGTGAAAATACCAAAAACCTTTTTTTTTTAATTTAGGAAGAACAGAGATAGTAAAAAGCTAGAGGAGTTAACAATTGCCAAGTGCTATAGTACGAATGTTGGTCCTCTGCAAAACTCATGTTGAAATTTAATTGCCCTTGTACCAATGTTAAGAGGTGGTATCTTTAAGAGGTGTTTAAAGTTATAAAGGCCCCACTGTGATAAATGAGCTCATCCTGTTATCCCACAAGTGGGTTTGCCCTCTGTCTCCTGTGTACTCTCTCTCTCGACCGTCCACCATGTGATGCCTTTTGCCACACTACGACGTAGCAAGAAGGCCCCGACCAACTGCTGGCAGCTTGATCTTGGAATTCCCAGGCTCCGGAATTGTGAGCCAATACATTTCTATTCATCATGACAGACAGCTGCACCCAGCCTTTCCTCTCCTTCCTTCCTGATGGAGACAAAGGCTGTCCCTCCCCAGCTGTCCTGATAAGGACGACGTCAGAGCAGGACAGGTGCGACTGGGGCAAAGGGGTCATGGGAGTTGGTTGTTTGAAGAATTTACTACACGCAGCTGTCCTGCCCACCGTCCTCTGCCATACGTGAGCTGCACGTAGCAGGAAGCAACTCTTCACCTGCCAGTTTGGCCCAGAAACAAAGAACTGAACAGGGCAGGTGGGAGGGGCCAGCTGTCCTTGTGTACAAAACCCTCACTAAACCCCCTTCTGCGCCGACTCTTTTCCGACTCAGGCCCCTGGCACCCGGGTGAATAAACCAGCCGTGCTGCTCCCACATAGCCTGTGTGTGAAATCTGTGCTTTGGGTCATTCACCCTTTCAGGACATATTACATATTTCTTCTTGCCTTCTTCTCCCTTTTGGCATGGGAACGTCTACCCTATGCCTGTCTCATCATTCTAGTTTGGAGGTGCACAACTTGTTTGATTTCACAGGCTCACGGCTGGAGAGTAATTTGCCTCAGGAGTCTCACCCTCATATGACTTAAATGATATTTAGATGAGACTTTGGACTTAGACTTTGAAGTTGGTGCTGGAAGAAGTTAGGACTTTGGGGACTATTAAAACCGAATGAACATATTTTGTACGTGAAAAGGATGTGAATTTGTGGGGGAGCGCAGAGATGAAATGCTATAGTTTCAATATTTGTGTCCCCTCCAAAATTTATTTTGAAACTTAAATCCACAATGCAACGTGATTAAGAGGTCAGCCTTTAGGAGATGATTAATTCACATTAACTAAGGAGCAGACAATTAAGGAGCACGCTGAGGAGCAGAGCCCTCCTACATGGGGCCAGTAACCTTATGAAAGGGCTGGGGAGAACTGCCAAGCCCCTTCTGCTCTCCTGCCACGTGAGGACACAGCAGCAAGGAGCTACCTCGGAAGCCAAGAGAAGGCCCTCAGCAGGCACCAAACCTGTGGCACCTTGATCTTGGACTTCCCGGCCCCCAGAACTCTGATAAATAAAATCCTATCATTTACAGATCACACAGCCTCAAGCATTTTGTTCTAGCAGCACAGACTAATACAATAATGGAATACCATTCAACAAATTACGTGAAGGAACTAAGTGCTGATACATGTTACAACATGGATAAACTGCGAAAACATGTTGAGTGAGAGAAGTCAGATGCAAAAGACAAAATATTGTATGATTTTGTTTATGTGAAATATCCAGAAAAGAGACAGAAAGCAGATTAGCGGTTGCATGGGACTGACGGTGGGAATGTGGGAATGTGGGAATGGAAGTGTTCTAAAACAGGATTGTGGTGATGACTGCACAACTCTGAAAATATATTTTAAATGATTGAATTTACACTTAAAATGAGTAAATTTTATGGTGTATAATTATACTTCTATAAAACTGTCAACAAAATCAGTGTATACTTCTGGACATTCACTGCGGCTTCTGTGCACAACAAGCACACAGCTCAATTATGACAACCATGAAGAAATAAAGTAATATTTAATGTTTAAAATTCCAAGAATTCCTTTTCCAGACTGTTAAGGTAATCTTATTGATCTAAGTTACATATCATACAGATTCAATTGTCTTTAATCTTTCTTTGCTTTGTGTAAAGCTGACGTATAAGCTGGTGAACAGACTAGGTAGATGGGTAGGTACACAGGTAGGTCAAGGGATAGAAGAGAGAAAGTGCGGTATGTCATCATTTTAATTCTGAAGAAAAAAACTATCTGGGTTTTTTTGTTTGTTTGTTTGCTTTTTTTTCCCTTCTTTTTTACTCTAGGTCTCCAAAATGGTTCAGTAAAATTTACCTTGTTCTATGCTTAGAAATTTTTTGTGAGTTATCAGGTCATAGGCACACCCAAACCAATGAGTTGATTTGTATTTGTTTATTTTCTCAGCTGCCCCTATGTAATATTGCCAAACTAATCGTAAGAACATTCAGGTGTAGCCTAAAATAACCAAAGAAGAGAATTTCATAACAATAGCTAATTTCTGTTGCATCAAGTTTTGTTATTTTATTTAAAATAACATATTTGAGAATGTAAACAATTTATGCATAAATCTTTTATACTTCACTAGAAAATAGAATGAGAAGAAAATTCATTAACATATTTTTCATGATTCAAACGTTGAGGGCTTACTACATTTTGCCTGACTGTACATTAAAAGCCAATCTTTGACAGTAGTTAAGATGTACGTTTCCTACTCACTTATTATCTATCCTGATGACAATAATTATATATTTTTATTTTTATTTCCTACAACACTTAGCAAAGTACACAGTAGCCACCCAGTAACTAACTGTGAAATAAACAAAAGAACTAGTTAAATCATTCCCAAGTAGTATATTCCAAACATACTCCAAAAAATATTTCATGCATATATTTCATCTTTTCATTACCGCACTGAATTCCCTAAAATGTAGAGGTTTAAAACAATAACAACTTATCTTTTCACATAATTTTGTGGGTTGGGTGGGAAGCTTCTCTGGTCTTCTTGGGCTCACTCACGCAGCTGCATTCAGCTAGAGATCCGGCCAAGATAAAAGGTCCACGATGGCCTCACTCCTGTGCTGAGTGGTCCATGTTCATTATTGCCTGGGGTGCCTTAGCTCTCCTTCCTGTGTCCCCTCACCCTCTAGTAGGCTTGACTGCTTCCCTGGGCGTCAGTCCAAGAGGACATAGATGGAAGCTACAAATTCTCTAAAGACCTAGCTTTCATCAGCTTTATTCTTTCTGTCAAAGCAAGTCACAAGGTCAGCCCAGACTGAATGTGTGTGGAAACAGACTCCATCTCTTCATGAGAGGAGATAATAAATATGGTCATTATATTTTTCAATTTATCAAACCATATAAATGACAATATCTATCATAACCTATAAAAATCTTAATATTTAATAAACCACATTACAAAGATATTTAATTTCTTTGATATAGTTATAATTAAATCCACACTTACAATGATTAACAATATTTTTTAAATACTTATGTAAAATGCCATTTTATAATACCCGACCTGAAAAACTTTTGCAAATCTATCACATATACATTAATATTGCACATAAGCTTAAGGGACCTGTTAGGCCTTAATGTTCTCTGAATCAGTATGAAAATGAAGATGCCCACATCAGCTATTACATGCTTGGTATTATTACAAGCATATATTAATAACTTGGTATAAGTTATATGCTTGGTATTAAACAAAAATCAACTTTTTAAAAGAACTAATAAAAATGAATGCACTAAATTAGAGTTTTTCTCCAATTTTGAATAGGCAGACCACCTTGTTTCATCTAGGGTCTCACTCAACAGGCCATTGCTTCTGTTCATGGATAACAATGACAACACATTTAAAAATTACTAAAAATATCTTCTAACTCAATAAATACTTTTTACAATAAATGAATTTAGTTCTTCCTTCCAAAAAAGAAAAAAAAAGGCAGATAATACTTAAATATCCAGCCCAAGAACAGAGAAATCTGCTTCAATTATAGGTCAGCTTTTTTCCCCCTCTCTGTTCATAACTCTCAATGCATTTTTATCACACCTGGAAAAAAATTCAAAAGCCCCTGGCTCTTCTCCAGTCTCGGTGCTAGTCCTTAAACATGCTGGGTATGCACCCAACTTCTTTCTCAACGCCTCTTGGATTTCTAACAGACATCTCAAAGGTTACATGTCCAAAATGAATTCTAAACTTCTTCTCTAAATCTGTTCCTCCCAAATTCTTCATCATCAGATAACAGTAAATATAACTTCCCAGTTACTTAGGCCAAAATCCTGAACTCACTGTTCCTTTTTCTCAAAATTCACATCCAAGCTCTTAGCAAACTACAGTTTCTAGCTTCAAAATTAACCAGAATCCACAATCACTGCTCACTATTTTCATTGCTACAGTTCTCCATGCCACCATTATCTCTTCCTTGAACTGCATTAGATGCTCACACCCTTCCCTCAACAACCTACTGTCAAGATGTCAGCCAGGTTTACCTCTGAAAACATAGATTCGGTCATGCTATTCTTCTACACAAAACCCTCACTATTTCACTTAGACTAAAAGCTAATTTTCTTGCATTTGCCTACAGCACACTACCCAAGCTGACCCCTCACTGTCTTTCAGGCTCATTTTCTACTCTTCTGCCTGCAGTTCACTCTGCCCCAGATGTACTGGCATTACTGCTTTCTGGCCAACATGCCAGGCACGTTCCTCGCTAAAGGCCCTGGTAGGGACTGTTCCCTCTGGCTGGAACCCTGCTGGCTTGAATAATCCCACGGCTGACCAACCCTTCACGCCCTTCAACTCTGTACTCAATTGCCGCCTTATCAATGAGGCTTCTTGTGACCATCACATATACTCCTAATTTTTATTTTCTTGCTTAACTTTTTAAACAATAATTTAGTCATTTATAGTGTTTATATCAATAGTCATTTATTGCATTCCTTTATTATCGAGGAGGTCCATTAGAACAGTCATGTGCTTTCTTCATCAGTGTTGGCTGAGTACCTAAAATAGTGCCAAGCACATAATAATGTTCATAAATATTTGTTGAATAAATAAATGAGGGCCTGAATGTCAAGTATACAGACCACCTCTGTTGCCCACATTTAAATCACCAAGCCAGTTAGCCTGTCTAGATACAAACTAAAAATAAGTCAGAAAGAAAAGTAAAAGCATGCAATCTTTTACTGTCTTCACTGTGGAATCTAATACAATTAATTGGCAAGACAAAATAACCCTTAGTCAAAGAAATTGGACCCCTCGCTTACACAACATACAGAAATCAATTCAAAATTGGTTACATACTTAAACATAAGACCTGAAACAGTAAAACTCCTAGAAGAAGACATAAGGGAAAAGGTTCTTGACATTGGTCTTGGCAATGATTTCTTGGGTTTGACACCAAAAGCAGACACCAAAAATAGACAAGTGAGGCTTTATCAAATTAGAAAGCTTCTGCACAGCAAAGGAAACAATCAACAGAGTGAAAAGGCAACCAAGGAATGGGAGAAAATATTTGCAAACTATCTGATAAGAGATTAATTTCTAAAATATATGAGGATCTTCTACAACTCAATAGCAAAAAAAAAAAAAAAGAAAAGAAAAGAAAATAGGACAAATACTTCATAATTACACTTACATGAGGTATCTAAAATAGTCAAATTCATAGAAGCAGAGAGCAGAATGGTAGTTGCCAGGAGCTGAGGTAGGCGGAAATAGGAAATTGTACTTCAATCAACATAGAGATTCGGTTATGCAAGATGAGTTAAGTTCTAGATATCAGCTGTACAACATAGTACTTACTGCTAACAATAAAGTATTGTGCACTTTAAAATATGTTAAGAGGATAGTTCTCCTATTAAGTAGTCTTACCACACACACACACACACACACACACACACACACAAAAACTGACGAAAGAACACAAACAAATTTTTGGAGGTGATGGATATGTTTCTTACCTGGATTGTTGTGATGATATTGTGGAGATATATAGATATAGATATAGATATAGATATAGATATAGATATCAAACTCATCGAAGTATATACATTAAATATGTGAAATTTTTTGTATATCGATTATAACTCAATAAAGCTTAAAATGAATACATAAATAAAAACCTCTGTCAAAGGAGGCAGATGCAATACTCTATAAGCCTATCAATTTTTCCATAACTTTTCAATCAACATCATTTGAAATATTCAAGTACTATAAGCAAGTAAAATAGGCTTTACTTTCTCTAGTAATTAGTGCTTATAACTCCAGCATTTGTTTCAGTTAGCAACACTTAAATAATACAATAAATGACCACTTTGGAAATTTGAAATCCATTTGACTTACTTATTGAAACTCATTCTGCTTGTGTAATATATAAATACAAGTAACTTATATAACTAAAAACTTGTCATTTAATGAAACAAATTTAATATTCAAATATAAGATGTTTTTATTTTGTCCCATTACCTTCTGAACGTCCTATGTCACTAACATATTTAAAAAGTGTTTGAATGACGAGATTAATCTTGCTACAAAAATGGTTTACTAATCAAATGCTTGACCTATAATCCCATGTGTGTCAGCGTTAGTGAATATTGCATGCTCCAATACTTCTAGTCAATCAGTGTAGTACATATTATAACGTTCAGATAACTGCCTAGCTTATACTTTACAGAAAAAAAATTACTGCCAGTATTAGGGAGGGATTTTCCTGCGACAGGTAAACAATCTGAACTCCACTGTCACTTTCACATTAACTTTTCCAACTATTTCCCTTTTTTGCTCTCCTGTGTTTATGTAAAAAGTCACCTTTCTTGGAGAGCTAAAATAGTTTAGAAAAGAATTTTGCAGAAATTTTCACTAGCTTTTCAAATTCTAAAGGTAGACTATTTCACTTTTCAAGAAAAAATAGTCTTCCAACTTCATAAAATCTTAAAAATTTGCTTTAGGCTGCGCATAGTGACTAAGGCCACCAGTACTTTGGAAGGCCATGGCAGGAGGATCACTTGAGCCTAGGAGTTGCAGACCAGCCTGGGCAACATAAGGAGACTCAATCTCTACAAAAAAAAAAAAAAAAATTTTAAAAATTAGGTGAGCATGGTGGTGAGCACCTATAGTACTGCCTACTAAGGAGGCTGAGGCAAGAGTATCACTTGAGGCCTGGAGTTCAAGGCTACAATGAGTGAGCTATGATCACGCCACTGCACCCCAGGCTGGGCCACAAAGTGAGAACCTATCTCCAAAAACATTTTTTTTTAATTTAAAATGTATTTTGAAAATTACTTGTTCCAACTTTTTATTTTACAAGAGTGAATTCTAAGACATAACGAAGTTTGAGGATGCGCTGCTCTGATTCACATTATGTGGCTATAGCATCACTTTCCGATACCTATTACAGAGTATCTGTATGCGACATGCAGAAAACGTTAAGTGTTCCTGCTGATTTATTGCATATTATTTTGGTTACAGGCAACACAACTGGGAATGTTTTGAAGATAAGAAATAAAAAGACTTATTTTACTGCTCTGTGATAATTATTCAAATAAAGTACATTTTTAGATTGTTCTTATAAATTATCTCTTCAAAAAATAATTTAGCTAGTTAAAGGAAAGAAGGGAAGAAAGTGTGTTTTTACGACACGTAGATACACAGACGATTTATTATTAATTATATAATTCTTAAGGCCAAGACAGTTTTAGCATTGAAAAAATCCTTGCTTTGCATTATATAAAAATATTTACTTATATTTTAGTTATTTTGCCTAGAACCATGAATCCTGCATCATGCTATGTAAAGATATGAAGCCATATCGTGATTAATAAGGCATTTTAATATAGATTTCTATCTTATTTCATTCACAGATACCTTTGCAGTCATTAATAAATGAAAATTTTCTTCTCTTTATCATAATTGATGAATTTCTGTTAATCATTATTTTGTGTCTGTATCCAGAAGTAATTGTATTGATGGGAACAGATTTTCTGATAAATTAAATCTGAGTTAAAAACAACACATTCATAATCAAAATATCCTATTTTGCCTTGTTATAGAGGAGATACAATTTTTCAAAGCCCAAATTAAACAATTTAAATTATAACCTAAACTGAAAGTAGATGAATTTAATAACGCAGCATTAAAAAATAAATAATCATAGCTGGTGAATTTTAGTAAATACTTTGTTATCTTTGTATTTTCTAGTAACCAAATTTAATATTGTTTTCTCACTGGGTGGCAATATATCTGCGTGTGTGTATATGTGTGTGTGCATGTATGTGTGTATATGTATGTAAGCCTGTTTAAAATGCTTGGTTTTCATTGATATCTAATTGTAACAACCTTTTTGTTTATTATCCTGTACGCTCTGCCTAAACATTTTGAGTTAAATAATTTACAGCAATTTAAAATATAAAAAATAAACTGATATCATACCATGTTCTTTTTATTTTTTTTTGAGATAGAGTCTCACTCTGTTGCCCGGGCTAGAGTGCCGTGGCGTCATCCTAGCTCACAGCAACCTCAAACTCCTGGGCTCAAGCGATCCTTCTGCCTCAGCCTCCCGAGTAGCTGGGACTACAGGCATGCGCCACCATGCCCGGCTAATTTTTTCTATTTATTTTTAGTTGGCTGATTAATTTCTTTCTATTTTTAGTAGAGATGGGGTCTTGCTCTTGCTCAGGCTGGTCTCGAACTCCTGAGCTCAAACAATCCTCCCGCCTCGGCCTCCCAGAGTGCTAGGATTACAGGCGTGAGCCACCGTGCCCGGCCTTTATCTTTTTTTTGTTTCTTCATTAATATATATAAAAGTTACTTCAGATTCATTTATACTAATTGAAATGGGAAATTGCAAATGAATCTTTTTCTTATAATTTCTCTATTGCAAAAATACCTATAAATTTTAAGTAATAATAAAATAATTTATATAAAATTACCAAGTGGTATAAAATATTATTTAAATGTTTCATAATAGAAAAAGACTACCTAATATTGTAAAAGTTAGTCACATTTATTCATACACATAAATTTGTTGATAGCTTACTAGTGCCAGACCTTGTGCTGGATGATACAGGTACAGACATCAATAGGACAACGATCTTTCCCCCTAGTCTACATAAAAAAGAGTCTCTAAAACCTAAAGTGAATGATTATTACCTGGTCTTTAACAGTATTACTAATAATACCATAAGTTAATAATCAAACTTTTTTTACTTGCTCAGTGCTAACCTACGTAAATTACTTTAGCACTTTAAACTTCATACTCCTCAATTGAAATGTAATAATATTAACTTCTTCCTTGGCTATTATGAGAATTAAATGAGCTAATGCTCCGTGAAATGCCTCGCACAGAATAACGTTTAATGAATTTAGTAGTAATTTTGTTATTTATCTCTAGCCCCAACAGGAAAGAAATATAAGCATAAAATTAAGTCAAATATAAGGACCAAATATATACACCAAAGTGTCACAAAGCAGTTGTTTTCTATTTGATAAAAAATAAATGTTACTATTAACAATCGAGTCAGGGATTATAGAGAAAGAGTGACTATGAGAAAATAATGTGTCTATTCTTCTTTTCTATGGATTCACTAAAAGGATTATTAGCAGAAGGAAATCACCCATGAATTAATGAGTAGCTATAATCTTGTGCAATTTCTCAATGCTACAAGTCCCAATGGGGAAGTGGAAATACAGATCATTACAGAGGGCTCCAAAAAAGAAGAGTTATGCAATTTGCAAGATAAACCGATAATCTTTCACTATTTAGAAAGAGTAGTCATGGTGAGATTAGATGACCTTTGGAGGTTTCACTGTTGTCATTTCCGGAAACTGACAACTAATTCTTGGTAAAGCACTAAGGGCAAAAAAGGATAAGGCACTGTTTCTGGCCCAGAATGTCAACATTAGGCTACTGTTTCGTTTTAAACGATTACTTATCACTGAGAATACTTGAATGAAGGGATTTCATTTCCGATTATATATAATAAAAGATGACATATCAGTATATCCTATATGTATATATTTGTACAGTTCACTGAGTTATATAAATAATAACTATATCATTATGTGATATTTTAAGATTTACATGTTAAAATAGTAAAATTTTGAAAAAAATCCAGTAAGATTTTCTCTTTTTATATTACTTTACACATACAGTCACACTCATTATTAACATTGAAATAAGATTTAATTTTATGTGACTTATGGATTTTATATTCATAAAATGTTAAGTATACCTATTTTTGAAATTCTATGCATTTTTGCATAGAATGCATATTATGAAGCAGAGAATTCCTGCTATTCGAATATTTACTTTTGCATAATTGCAGTCAATATTCACAATATTGAGCTTAACCTGTGCTTTCAAAACTAATTCACCCAGCCATTTGTGCCTTACTGAAATTTGGTTTTACATAAATATCCAATCATATTAATGATTATTTTAAAGAACACTGTCACAGAATAAAAATCCTTCAGGAAATTTATAGCATGGTACTTCGGTAATTCTTCCAAAATTACAGTAAATATGCACTTAAACTATGCATACTAGAGGACAAAATGCCAAGTAGCCAAATATGTCCTTAAATAAACTGTTCAGAACTTGATTACTACCAACGTACAGCAGAAAAACAGAAGAGAGATCTGGTGTGGATTTCCATCTTCATGCAACAACTGCCTCCAATGCCATCACATAGGACCACTCTGGAGATACAAAATAATTATAACTACTATGATTTACGAAGCACTTATGTGCCAGGCTCAGGGCTATCTACTTGAACTGCCATATTTGTTTGAATCCTCTGGCCCAGCATGGTGGCTCATGCCTGCAATTCTAGCATTTTGGGAGGCACAGGAAGGAGGATGGCTTGAGGCCAGGAGTTTGAAACCAGCCTGAGCAAGAGCAAGACCCAGTCTCTACAAAAAGTAGAAAAATTAGTTAAGCACGGCGCAGCATGCTGGGACTCTAGTCCCAGTTACTTGGGAGGCTGAGGCAGGAGGATCATTTGAACCCAGAAGTTTGAGGTTACAATGAGCTATGATGATGCCACTGCACTGGAGCCCAGGTGACAGAGCAAGACCCTGTCTCAAAAAAAAAAAAAAAAAATCAAGAAATGTCCTTGGGAATTTTACCTACTCTAATAATTCCACACTCAGTATGATTAAGAGACTGAATATTTGACTAAAGCCATATGAAACAAATTCAGCTCCCAAGAGGTATACAGTTCTGTTTGGTTTTCAAATAATATTTATTGATTTTCCACTATGACCTATGGATATCAGGAGATAAAGGCAACAGGTAATAATGACGTAGGTAAAGAATATTAGGGAGAATCTTACAGGTGGAGATGGCGAAAATATTTTATTTTTGGACATGTTGAATTTAATATTCTTATGAGATATACATGTGTCATACATTTCGATTTTGTATTTTATACAAATATACACCTGTGATAAGCCATTCTTACAGTCCTTGGTTTGTACCCTACTTGAACTTGTTTATAGTTCTAATCTGTTTAGTTCCTAAGAAATAGTAATATGCACTTGTTATTATATTAAAAGACAATAAAGATAAAATGAATTATTATTAATATCATCCCACGCCTATCTACCCTTGAAGTAATTAGTGTTTAGTAGGTGTCCTTTTATTGGTTTAATATTTTGTTTTGTTTTTAGTTTTAATTTAAATGCGCTTTTGCTTTTAGTTTTGCAGTTTAGTATTATAGGATATGTATACCCACTATTTTAAAGTGAGCTTGGTTTTCAGTTCTGTAGCTCAATGTATGTATATGTTCCTTGAAAAGCAAATTTGGAAGTAGATATTAAGCAAATTCAGGATTATGCCATCAAATACGTTTGGCAACTCTGGGTTAAACATAGTTTTTTACCAAAGTACATTTCAGATTCTTTTAATGAGCTAATGTTAATTTTAAATTTATGAGAGTAGATTCATTTTTATAGGATTTATCAAACACATCTGCCAAAGTTTTGGTTTTGATAGAGTGTCTCAAAGGGTCTTGGTTTTATGGACTAAACTATGAGTACGTGAGCCCATAGTTTGTGCTTTATCATAGTATTTTAGAATCACAATTTAGCTTAATAAAATGACTCAGATAATTTTTACCTTTGTCTATGCCACAGATTAACAATCCTAGATTAACTGTTCCTTAAAGGAATTTAATAGTGAAACTGTCAGTCCCTGAAGTTTTTTGTTTTTTAATGGAGATCAAAAATATAACTTAAAATGCAACATTTTAAAAGTGCTCCATCTTGGCTCTTTATCTTAATTTAGTACTACTTAAAAAACCACAAGTTTGCATTTTGGCTTAAGCACCATTCCTTCCACAAATCCACAAAAATCAATCTGCTTTACTCATTATTCCCTGGTCTTTAAGGACTTCCCACAAATCCGAGCCTGAGGCAAAGTACAGTCTATACAGGCCCTCAACAGCCATACTGAGCAGGGATAAGCATAGGGGAAGTTCCCTCAGCCTGCTCACAAGGAAGCTTAAAGAACAAAACAGATTTTTTTTTCATGAATACTGAAATTATTTGAAATGTGGATCACATTTGAGCACGCCAAATGGAAAAAGGAGGACTCAAAATTGTAACTCATTAAAAAAATTAAAATTCTACCTTTCTGTTAACCCGGATAGTGCTAAATATTATTAAGAGTAATTTTAGCTAAAGAAATTATTCAAACACCTATGAAAAAATCTTAACCACATTAATTGGAAAAGATTAGGGCCCATTTTACATTAAATATCTAGAGCCATGATGTCTATCATATCAAGAATTTAATTTCTAATTAACATTAGATATAAAAAGACTATCAAAAAAACCATTCTTTTTTGGTCTCATTTTAACTAAATAGTCCTCCATTTAGAAGAGCTAACAGCTTAATTTACATATTTAAAATGTATTTCCTTCTGCATTTTCTCATTCACCTAGTGAAGAAGAATCAACAGGGTATAAGAAATTATCTAAGGCTACAACAACTGGAGTGGCAAGCATTCTTTCATATATTAAATGTTTCACTTAAATGGATTCCACATTGCCATTCCTGTAGAATATATTTATTACATTTCCTCTTCTTTCATTATTAATGATGTAAACAAAAGCATCTGCTGGACAGCCTTTGTAAATTTTTCACAGACTCATCAGCCTGTGGGTCATTACTATAACGTATGCAAATGGAAGTAGGATTTTTTTTGGTTGTTCATGGTAGGAAGGATGGCACTTTTAATTGCGTAGTGTTTTGTTCTGTTGGAATTCCTTAGGTTATATGCTATACTAAGCATGTATTCATATTCATTCATGAACACTTATTAAGAAATATGTACTGTGTCAACGTTGAATATATTTCTCACTATGACTGGGAAGGAAGTAGACAAAGAGATGGACAATGGGATGAGAAATGATTAAAATATATCAAACCAGGTGAAAATAAGGAGACAAAACTATTTTGGTTAAAGGCAATTAATTAATATAGTCAAGACTCAAGTAAAATCATCATCCCTTTCTTCTGGAAATTTCCACTCTAGGAGACTCCTATATTAAGCAAAATAAACTTTTATTGGGAAAAAAATAGGTATTCTGCTATGTCACCAAGAGAAAAGCTATTATAGTTATTTTTGTATTTTTAAAACAAAATAACATGGTTAAGGCAGAAAATAAAGGCAACGTAGTACTTAATTCTTAAGTATTTAACACCTATCTTCCTATTAATAAACGAAAACTTGTTTTTTTATTTACTTCTTGCTTCCTGGAAAACTGCTAGGATTTTCCGCTCCTGAAACTGTGATATAAATGCTCATAATTTTATTTTTGCTCTGCTGTAGATCACATGCATTTGAAAAAGCTTTGCATTATTTGTTCACCTATTTATTGAGTGCTACTAAGTGTCAGGCACAGTACTCAGTACTGGCAAAAACAATGGTATGTAAAAACCAGCATGACTGCTTCCTTGAGGCAACTTAAGAGCTTAGTGGAAGAGACGGAAAATGATGACTAATGACATATGTAAAAATATACAAAGGAAAGCCCCCCAGAGCTCTGACTTCTGGTCACAGTGAACTTTGACCTAATCAAGTGGGTCAGACTTCAATGAAAGAGTGATGCCTAACAAACACAGGCTGAGTCAGGCTTTCAGACTCTGTGCTGCAGAGAAAGAAGGAAGAACATTCTAAGGAAGAGGAAGATTAGCATGATGGATTAAGCAAAAACAAGACAAAACAAATCAAAAACCAGGACGCTTGAGCAGAGAAAAAATCATGGATGTAGGATGAGAATGAAAACATAGGGAGAATACTGACCATGTGGAAATTCGGAACAAATTAGGGGCTTTGTCTACATCCCGAGACGTGTAATATTTTTAACAAGTATGTGGTGACAAGTCATATTTGTATGTCACAGAGGTCACTTTGGTTGCCACGAGATGAAAGGTTTGATAGAGCCAGAGGGGATATGGGCAAATCACTTACACGGCTGTTACTACGAAGAGGTTGTGATCGTTCAGATTAACAAGGTGGTGACTGAGAGGGACAGAAGTAGACAGATTCACAGGGTGTTTAGGAATAAAATCTGGGGGATTTGTTGGTTGTGTGTCATGTAACAGAAGAGGAAGTGTTAAGAATGACTCCTAGATATGTGGATTGCCCACAAGAATGGGGCAATGGTTGTTATTTCAGAGATGTGGACAAATTTAGGAAGAAATACAAATTTGGTGGGATATATTTAGTTCGAGGAATCTAAGAGGAAATGTCACAGAAATAATTGGACATAAAGGTTGCATTTAAAGCCACAGAAACTGATCTAAGATGATTTATCTATTCATAATTATCGACTTATTTGGGGGGCATGTTTATAACCTCCACGCAAAGAGAAAAAGTTGAGGCTTTGGCTTGACTCTCAGTGCCCTCCACAGCCTTGGGGCCAAGCATTTGCATCACATTGTATACACACAATGACAGTAAATCTTAATTCAAACTCTGCTAAACAAAAAAACACTTACTAATCCCTGTTCTGTAAGATCAAAGAGGTTTGCATATCAACAAACACATTGAAAAAAGGATTCATACCACTGAAAGTGTGAAAATGTACTAAGGACAGGTCCAGTCAACCAGCTTGTGGAATCAGGTGACAGAAGCCCCTGGCAAGCAGAAACAGGTGTGAAAGGATCTCTACACCTAAGGAACCACTCACTTCCCTAAAGTATTAGGCTGCTATGCTCATCGTGCTCTTATAATCATAATCCAGTTATGCAAAGGAAGAAGTAATCAAACAATACTTTCTTGCCAACCACAGGCCTTGAAAAATATTTGTAATTTCCCTTATGTTAATTTGAAAAGATTTTGACACAGATTAATTGATTCATGAAACTGGCAATACCCTTGGTAGTAATTCCTGATTGGAGTCTTTTACATGCTTATTAGCCATCCCTTGATTTTAATTTGCATGGACACATAGATACCACACTATCTATGGTGATATATTTATACAATTACAGACAATATAACTAAAATATATGATGTATTCCTAGGTGAAAAATATAAAATGAAATGATAAAATTATGAGAGGGCCTAGAACTGATCCCTGAGGAACTACATCATTTAATGATGGTTTATAGAAGAAGATTAGCTTGCAAAAGACATAAAAGAGGGAGAGAGAGAGTGTGTGTGTGTACCTATGGAGTGTATGTGTGGGTCTACAGGTGTGCACAGTTCACAGGCATGCTCATGACCTCCAAACACATGTAAATGTTTCTTCATGTAAACGTTTCTCACTTTAATATTGGGAGCAGCTTACACTGGTTTTCTGAGGCCTACTGCAATATCAAAGGTCCCTTCTAAATATATCTTTGCTCCTCTCCCAGTAATACAATAATTAAGAAAAGTCAACAGTTCCAAGGAACATATTTTTATTTATTCCTTTTTTTAAGGCTTAACCTTCAAAAACAAACAAAAAAAGCAGAATGACTGTTCTTTCATCTTTATTTGTACTTCCTCATTAGTTTACTTTAAAAAAAAAAAGGTATTCTCGATAGCAAAAGCTTCAAAATCATGACCAGTTCAAAACAACTTCTACTGGTTGCAAAGACGATAGAATGAACATTTGCATTAAAAACTTAAATGTAAAATGCGTTACTATAGTGCAATGTGACTAAACAATAGCATTTTGAGTAGGGCAAATAACAGAAGATGAGGCTAGTGAAGGAAGCGAGGACAGATTATAAATTACTTTATATATGAGACCAAGAAATTTGCATTATCTTGAAGACTCTAAAGGAACAAATGAAGAATTTTAAGCAAGAGAATGAAATCATTTGGGTAGTACTTGAGGTCATTTATAAAAGTCTACTGATACCCAGAGTGATTACTACTGCCCCAAGCAGCAGCTATATTTACACTAGACTATTAGTCTCAGACTGAAAATCACTTTTTAAGACTCTGCCCATACAAATCATCCTAGCAAAGTTACAGCTGTGACCAGGGGAAATAATGGACATAGAAAAGCCTTACATTCAGTCCTAAAGCATTTTCTAAAGTGTGAGCCCTTGCTTCTCTACAAGTTAATTTTGGTTTTGCTTAAAGTAGATAGCCAAGAAGTGATATAAAAATATTAGCTACAAACCATTAATTCCCATTATAGGCTTAAAGATATGTTCACATTTAGAGTTGATAAAAATAAAATAATGTATGTATCCATCCCGGCTGTCTTCAGAAAATGTTTGATTTAATCAATGTATTTCTATTTTACCATCAAGAATTAGTAAGTGAACACTCAATTTAAATGTCCTTGAACATGTGAAATATGAAATGGGACCAAATAAATATTAACCAATTTAAGCTGATTTATATACATTTAACATGTTACCACAAGAATATTTTGCCAGTTACTGCCACATAACAAGACCAAATAGTCTTTAGCCAACATTTTCTGGAAATTAAATTAGACAGAAAATAAGGCTTTATTTAGTTCTATCAGAAATGGTTCAAATTTAGCCATTAAAAATAAAAGAGAAAGAGTTTAACATTCTATTTCACATTGTAAGCAAGGAGAACTACTGTCATAGCAAAAGTGACTCTTATTTTTATGTAATCATTTATATGAATCCAATTTTTAAAGTATAATATTAAAATGTCATGTTCATCAACAAAGGAACTTCATCATAATGATAGCACTTTTGCTTTCATAATAATTTCTGCTTAAAATCAATTGAAAAATGTCTCCCTTCTAAAAGATAGGTCAATGAACTTATATTTATCTCATACAGCATAATATTCAAAGATAATTCCATAATATAGAAACACAATCATATGTGAGTAACAACACTCTTGAGAAGGAGATGATTGGTTCATGTGAGCATTGGACTAACCTTTTCATTAATGGTTTATTTAATTGCTTATAAGCTAATGTCTAATATGTCAGTATCTATGTAAAATGATCTGCTAAGTAAATAACTTCTTTTCACTGGAAATTACAACTGTTTTTCTAATCAATGATATTGTTCAAAGGGCACTTCAAGAAGGTCAATGACACATTCTAAACTAAAGAAACTTTCTGGAAAACATGATTTGTGTTGACATTTACCTAATGAACATTGTTTAATTTTTAGAAAATTTGAAAGAGATTTACCATATCAGATTACTAAAACTCAAAGAGATTAGACTGGGAATTAATATTGCAATTAAGATTCTATCATCCAAGAAAAATTTTTATTCTGTATTTTTTTGCAAGCTAAAAAATTAACTAAGCCAAAAAAAAGTGTTTTTGAAATCCAACATGTACAATAAATACGCTGAATCCTTTAATTTTTCTCACCATAAGACTCATTCAGCTCAAAATTTCATTTAACAGACATTATCCTAATTCCATTTAAACTCATTCTTAGCAATTATCCATGACATAGAATGGCAAAGTTTTGATGACACTGCATGAAGGGTCTGGGGCAAGCTGGGGAACCGCAGCTCACTTTCTCTACAGAAGCAGCATCTTAGTGCGGAAAAGGTCAAGAACTTGACCAAGTTTCACTCCACTCATAAGACATAGCACTAAGGATATAACAAAGTTTTTCATCATTTCCCCCCAACTTTGTAGAAGTCAAATAATAGGAGTCTTCTCCGAGAAATTTTGAAATTAGATGTGTCTTCATTTAAGAAAAAAATCGGTTAGAAAGAAAGACAGTTACCTAGGAACACTTTGTTTATTCAGGCACTAAGTTCTAAGTCCTCTGGACCGAAAGGAAACCAGATTCATTATCTAGTGAACTAAATGACTAACAGTTACTTAGCTACTCATTAACTAGGAAGAATATTCCAAATAAAATGAAATTTGACTACGCTATGTTGTCTTTCCTTAGCAAAAAATTTGTCTACAGTGTATTCCACTTATAAAACATAAAAAGACTCACTTATCAACAATCTTTTTATTACAACCTGTCTTTATCTGTCTGAAATGTAAATCTCTTAATGTTCATACATGCTTTAAATATTTGTGGCATGGTTTAAAACATGGCTAGTAGAGGGGAAAATGAGAGTTTATAAATTGTCCTGATTGTCAATTCCTTTGGATATAATTGAATTTAAAATAAAAAAACTTTTATTTTTCCTTTCTCTTACTTTTCCATCTTCAATTAAATATTTTGCCCCAAATGTACTATACAAACTCAGTTTCATTTCCAGACCACATTTTACATAAATAAAAGAAATTAATTTCTGCTGGAGGCAAATGATTAAAGATAACAGAGAAGGCTAATGCACTACAGAGCAAGTGGTGGTGGATGGTGTAGCAGTATTTTTAAGACCCTTAACTGAGTTGTCAAAAAAGGTTTCTTTACAGATTTAACATACGGCGCTGAGACTTAAAGGAGACCAAAAGTTAGGTGAAGAACAAGCAATTCAGAGGCAAACACTTAGTTCAAAACCCACGAATCCAGAATCATCCTAACATCATCAAGGCACAAAAAGAAAAGCCCTGGTGAGAAAGCTTACTGATGGTGAGAAAGTACAGTCTAAGTTGCTCAGAGAGTTAAGCATTGCAAGAGAGCAAAGATATTAGCAAGAGGATCAGGTCATCCAAGCAAGAGACAACGGTTGTTAGACAGGAGTAATGACAATGCAGATAAAGAGGTGGATGGAGAGATTTTCGAGGTAGAGCCAACAGGGTTTGTCGATAGATCAGATGTTCAATGTGAAGAAAGGAAAGGAGTCTGGATGCTCCAAGTTTTTTCACTTTTTTAAGGGACTAGGTGAATAATTGACAGAGAAGAAAGAGAAAACATTCTCTGGAAAGAGAGAATAATCAAGAATGTTGTTTTAAATTCCTGAAGTTATCAGCTTATAGATGGTCTCGGAAGCCATCAGCATCTATGAGCTCACCGAGGCGGATGGAGAAGACAGGTCGCTGAGAGCAGGGAGAACTTTGATAACCTCTCTGACTCTTAACAAAGGTCTGGAAAGAGAATAACGTTGGGAAAAGTTAAGTGAAAGTGTAAATTATTCTTGTACTTCTCTATATTTTCTAATTTATCTCCTAGGATAAAGTCGAACCTGGCAAAATACCATAATTTGTACCAAAACACGTTGTCCCCTGAAAGAAGAATTACTTTCAAACTACTGTTAAGCCTTTATATACTTGGAAAAGAAGACAGGACGTGGTCAGACAAATCCAGACTCATTCCTGGTGGGCCACTTACTTAAAAAATTGCTTAACTCCTTCTTCTGACCTCCTTTGTCTCCTCTATAGATTAGAGATATTATTAACATATACTTCATAGTGTCATAGGGATATTACAAGAACTAAATGAGATAATACAAGTAAAACTGTAAGCCAATAGGCAGGAAGTCGACGCTATTTGTGCATTATAAAAATTTTATAATAACATATACTGCGCTTCTACATTATATATAACATTCTATATCATTTTGCCTACAGAATAAAATTCCTGAGTTCTGCAGGGGGGAAACATTAATTCCAACAAGGAACATACATATTTTTTTTTCTGATAAAAAGTGCTTATTACATCTCTCCCTCCACCTCAGCTGCCTGTAAGCTTTACATAAGGTTTACACTTAATCTCTACTATGCTGATTTGCCTTTTTTCTGTTTGTTATTTCAACACAATTTAATTTCTATTTTTAAAACTACCTCAAATCTTTTGTTGAAGTTTATATAATAGTTTTCTCTCTCTATTCAATGAATGAGTAAATTAAGGCTCAGGGAGGCTATCGTTCAAATAAAGTCACATAGCCAGGACACAACCAAGACATCTTCAAATCCAACGGCTTTTTTTTAACATAACATCACTCTAGATAGCTATATATAAACATGCTCCTGTGAGGAATAAAACCTAAGAACAACCATTTTGCTAAACTAGGAATATTTCTTCTAAATTATGGCAATAAAAAAGACTACATTATGTTTGAATAACACCTTATAATTTACAAAGTGCTTTTACATAAATTACGTTGAACTCTGTCATTACTCAGCACTGGGCCCTATTTGAATTTATAATTATAAAATAGGAAAGATTTTGAGAAAGGCAAACAAACAAACAAACAAAATCCTGGGGAGAAAAGAAGGACTGAGACTGAGAGCTCCCAACTCTCCGTATAAAAGATAATTATAAAGCAGGGAATTGAAAATGGTTTTCCACCTTCGCAGTAGGCACATTAGAGAGAACAAGCTCATATGAAATTCAAATGAGATATTTAGAACGTACTAAAATCAATTTGCTAACAAACCAGGAACCTAAAAATAAATACCTGAAACTTATATGTAAAAACATAACAATCTATAATAAGTATCCAATGGGCTAACGGGCGAGGACTATAAAAAGACTATTAAGTGGCTGGATTATTAGGAAAAATCAGAAATATTCTCTATAATATATGCATAGCAAAATGATGGTGACAGTCAATATAACCCGGGTACATTAATCTGGGTAGAAGAGAGGAGCAGTTTAAGCAATGCATGTAGAAAAAGGAGACATGCTAACATCAATCTCTCAAGACACTCTGAATCAAAATGCTCTAAAATCATTGGCAAAGATTATGGGCCAGAAACAGCTCAACCTATAACATGGTGAAATAATTTAGAGAATGTATTAATAGGAAATTATGAGAAGAACAGCAATGAATCATTATCTTCAGTGTAAGAATTCTGTGCTCAGTTGAAATGCCAAAGTGTCTGAACAATTTCAGGAGTTAGGTAACAGATGAAAAATTAATAAGGTAAAGACAGGAAGAAAAAATAAAGAATTTTAAAATAGAAAAAAATAGAATTTATTGTTTTTTTAAAAAGGTATATGAATTCAACATGGATTTCGTTGCTTGATGGTAGGAAAATGTGTTTATAACAATAAAAATGTACTATCAAAGCTCTGATGTTGACGATAGTTTAAAACACAACCACCTGGGTTGGACGGTATAGAAAGGGCTATGTTTGGAGAAGTGGAAAATAAAAAAAAAAATATTCTTGAATCCATTTTAGTAATAGGATTCTTTATAAACATCTTCTGCTACAATTGCATTTTTATTAAGTTTTCATTGCACTTTCACTAATTTTTACTTTGCATATTTTAATGATCAAGTTTTTCGGACAAATAGGTGAATGAAGATGGTATCTCCTTATAAATTGTGCCATTTATTCTTACATAATGTCTCTCACTACCCTATTAAGATTTTTGTTTTGTTTTGTTTCTGACCAGAGCTTCCACTTCGTCATTGCTACTCGCTCACTTCTATCCTTTGATTTCAGTGATCATCTACATGTATGCCGAGGATTACCAAATTTACAGTTCTGGCCCCAACCCCTCTTCTGGACTCCAGGCTCCTATAGGTAAATGGCTAAATGTCTACCTAACACTTCACCTTGGTTTTCTAAAAGGCATCTCAAACATATTGAAAATTTTGTTTCTCTTCCTTTTTATGTTCCTTTCTAGATTTTCCCATCCTTGTTATACATGGCATCATCATTCACACAGTTTTCCAGAATACGAACCTCAAAGTTATTCTTTAATATTATTTTCTTCTCACATCTTACATCCAATTTGTAATTAAATGGTTTCACTTCTGTCTTCAAAGACTGCAGATCCAATCACTGCCTGCTTTCTTGCTACCATTCCTAGGTCAAGCTTCCATTAACTTCTTCCTAGAGTCCCACACTACTTTCTGCTTCTGTCCTTGTCTTTACACAGCTATCCTCCATATAACAGCCAAAGAATTTTCATTAAAATATCTGTCAGAGCATGTCCACAAATAAGTAACTAAAGCTTCCATCCTAGAGCTTTGCACTGACTGCTCCTCTGCCTCATACACTCTTTTTCCAGAAATATGCATGGTCACATACTTATTTCATTTATTTCACTATTCAAATTCCAGTTCTTTAGAGAGCAGTTTCCTGAGCATCCCGGAAAAAAAACACACACACACACAAAAAAAAACAGCCTATCTGCCTCTATCCTCTCCTCAGATTTATCTTCTTCATTTTTTTATGAACTGACATTATTAATATCTAATATATTTATTTGTTTATTGTCATTATCCCCAAGTTAAATAGAGATAGGGATCTTGACCATTTTAATTACTGCTCCAACTCTAGCACCTAAAAGCTCAAAATTATGGTGAATGGATTAATAAATATTAATATTGTTAGTCCTCTTTGCATTTTTTGCTAGCCCGTTACAAAAGTTCTTTACCACTTTAAGTATACTTCTTATAAACAGTATTGATTTTTTAACTCTAACAGACATTTCCTTTTTTCAATAGAAAATTCAGTCCCTTAATATTTGGGAAGACAGGGGTGCTGATGTTTTCTATTTTGTTACTTAAATATTATTTATGTTCATTATTGTTTTTCTTTTACTTTGTTGTTACTCATTTTTGCCCTTATTTTTATGGGTTTGATAAAAAACATATCACTTCTTTTCTGTATCACCCATTATAAATCCTCCCAAATAAATCTCTGGAATACTATTACAATTTTCCTAGCTTCCCTTCCCCCATCTCCCAGGTTTGCTCAGATAATTTAGTTCTTTTGTTTAAGACATTTGTCAGAATTGTCTAACAGGCAAGTATTCTAATAGGCAAGCATTGCATTTATATTATATTATCCTACAAAATAATACCCACGTAGGTTTAAATTCACACAGACTTAAGAGAGGCGTCTATTTCTGCAAGATTTTAAAAGGTACATAAAGCTGTGTTTCTGGTAATAACCACCACTCCCAACTACCACCCCATCATTACTTCATTGCTGCAAACTGCCTATGAGATGCATCCCAAGAAAGAAACCCTGAGACTGAAGACCGACCTTTACATGAAAGACGATGATGAGTAATGCCATTGTCTCTCATTCTCTTTACCTTAGTCACCACTAAAGTCTAAAATTATACATTGTATCCCTGTTTCACAGCTCTCAAAGCCCTCTAACTCAGTGGTCCCCAACCTGTTCGGTGTCAGATGCAGCTTAATTGCCACTTGCCACTCATCGATAGGGTTTTAGTATCAGTCTGTAAGCAACCGATTTATTATGTTATCTGTGCAGTCAAACCTCTCTGCTAATAATCTATGTTTGCAGCCAGTCCCCAGCGCTAGCATCACCGCCTCAGCTCCACCTCAGATCATCAGGCATCAGATTCTCACAAGGAGCAGGCATCCCTCGCATGCGCAGTTTACAGTGGGGTTTTTTGTGCTTTTATGATAATCCAGTGTCTAAGTTGACAGAAGGAGGAGCTTATGCAGTGATGTGAGTGATGGGAAGTGGCTGTAAATGCAGACGAAGCTTCACTCTCAGGACCTTGGATCACCTCCTGCTCTGTGGCCCAGTTTCTAACACGCCACAGACTGGTACCAGTCCGCAGCCTGGGGGTTGGAGACCACAGCTCTAATTTGAGGAACTCTTCCATATCTTCTCAGTTTCTATTCATGCAGATGATTCCCCAAACTGATTGCCTTCAGTTCCATATTAGCTTTTTCATGCTCAGCTCTGTGCTGCAAAGTATGTCTGCAAAGTAAAATTTCCCAACTCCCTTGTCATTTGTCCTCAGGTTAGATTCTCTCAGCAGAGAGGCATTACTGGCACACTGGAATACAGAAGATGTATTAGGTTTCTCCAGAGAAACAGAACCAATGTTCTATATTTAAAGATATTTATTACAAGGAACTGGCTCATATGATGATGGAGGCTGGTGGTACAGGAAACCCAGGGAGGGCCAGTGTCACAACTGAAGTCTGAAGTCAACCTCCTGGAGAGTCTGGGGAGGATGGGTCTTTCAGTTTTATTCAGGCCTTCAGCTGTTGAGGTCCACCCACATTATGGAAGGCAATCTACTTTACTCTACTAATGAAAATGTTAATCTCATCAAAATCCACTCTAGCAGAAACACTCGGAATGCTTGACCAAATATCTGAGCACCCTGTGGCTCCGTCAAGTTGACACATAAAATTAACTATCGCAGAAAGTGAGAAGCTGTTTTTGCCTATTTTTTCATCTTCTTTCAGCCTTTTTTAGGCCACAGCTGATGTGTATGGACTCCCGGCCTCTGCTCAGCATGTCAGCAGAAGGCATTCAAGAGGCTGTGGCAACCAAAGCTCTTAGGCTCCAATCACAGGAGGGGATGTTCCATACCCTCAGCACTGTGGCACTTGAGGACTTTGCCTCAGCTGGTTGCAGAACCACTGATGGGTGTCTTCTGACTCCTAGGATCCTCCAAGGTCAGTGATCGTGTAGCTCCTGAATTCTCGCAAGGCAGCAGCCATGATTCCTCCAACTTCACCATTTTCACTTTCATTACTTCAGTTTAGAAGTGGGACCTCTCGTTGTTCCTTCAGAACTTCTAATAGTTTTGTAAACAATTCTCCTTTTTGATAAACACAGAGTGAATTTTGTTTTCCTGGTTGGACACTGACAGAAACAGTCTGACCTCTCAGATTGTTTGTTTTAATATTTTCACATTAAATGATCTTTTCTTCCTCTATGTCTTGGTCACCAAAACTCCAGGGTCGTATCTTAGATTGTGCCATGTCCACGGAGGGGATCATTCAAGTGTCTCCTCAAATGTTATTCCTTAAAGCCTTCTTTCACCAAACTATCTAAAATTATACCTTCCTCTCCTCCCCTATCCCTTTACTCTGCTTTGTTTTTATAGCTCTTATCAATATTCAACATAAAAAAATACATACTTGTTTATTTACGATTTGTCTCCCATCTCTGCCTATGCCCAAACGTGATAAAAACTATCTGAAAGCACTGACTTTGGCTACGTGCCTATCTCTATCTTTTGCCCTTAAAAGGATTCTGGAATGTATTAGTTTCTCAGTAAGTGTTCACTAAATAAATATACTGCACAATTCACAGCTCATATTCTCTCTTCATCTTTCCATATTTTATCATTCCTCGCTGAGTATTTTCTCACATGGAGCATGCACTTTTAATCCTTATATTTCCTAAAATAGCTTTCTTACACCTCTAGAGGTAAGTACAGAATTTCTGATTTCAGGCCTTTTCTCTCAGATGTCTACCTATAGTTTTCCACCATCTTGGAATTTCCAGTATACCAGATAAAATGGTTGCTGCAAATGTATTGATTTTCCTTTAAAAATGTATCAGTCCTCAATTGCTGCTGTAAAAAAAATTACCACACACTTAACATTTAAAATAAGACAAACTTATTTTCTCAGTTTTGAAGGTCAGAAGTGCAGCTGGTCTCAGCTGGTTTCTCTGCTACAAGTTTCCCAAGACAGAAATCAAGGCATTGACGAGCCGAAGCTCACGACTAGAGGCTCTGGGAGCGAATCTGCTCTCAAGCTCATTCAGGTCGTGGGCAGTTCAGTTCCTTGTGATTGTTGGACTAACGGCCTGTTTCCTTCTTGGCTTTTGGCCAGGAGTAATTTCAGCTTCTGGTAGCCTCCTGCATTCCTTGGTTTGTGGTCTCCTTCAGCTTCAAAGCTGGAAATGGCCAGTCAGGTCCTTCTCATCCTTCAGATCCCTCTGACTTTCCATTCTGCCTCATCTCTCCTCATGGTGCACCTATCTGACCCCAGCCCCACAGTTTTCTTCTGTTAAGGGCTCATTCAACTTTAGACCTAAACTGACCTGTATAATCCAAGATAATCTCCTTAATTTAATGTCTGTGACCTTAATTACACCTTCAAAGTCTCTTTGCCATCTAAGTTAACATATTCACCGGTTACAGAGATTAGGATATGGGGCCCATCTGAGCAGTATACAACTTATAAGTAAATAACCTATTGTTTTCTTACTGAAAGTTTGAACAAGTTTCTCTTTGCCCTGGGCATCAAGGTTTTAGCAGAATTTGCTGAGATGTATTTCTTTTCTCATATTGTAATCTCCAGTCTATGTCTTTCTTCAACACGGCATACCTTTGTTTCCTACTACTTTCCTCTATCTTTTGTCTTCTCTCTTACTGACATCTATACTATTGATTAGGTATTCCAATTATTATTTGTTTTTCCTACTTCGCTGGCCCCCTTAAATGAAGTATTTTCTTTTGTCGGCTCATTGAGCAAGTGGTAGCAGTCCTGAGGAAAGTGGAGAGGTCTGTGCTCCTGGGGACCAGCAGGACACTGGCTGTGAGACCCTGGCTGAGGCAGAGACCTCTCTCACCCTGCTCTACTCAAACTTCTCACTCTCTTTAGGTAGAGAGGCCTCAGCCAAGCTCTTTAGTTCTTCTCCTCTTTAGCTCTTTGGAAGCCAGGCACACTGGCCAAATTCACCTCAGCAAATGTCCACCTTCCATGGATCTCCAAGTTTAAACAATCCCTTGGATCTAATTCATCCAGTCCTCACTCAAGTGCTTTTATTCTAGTCTCAGACTCTCCTATTTCCCAAGTCACAGAAAATTTCCCAAGAGCTTCTTCTTGGCACTTTCCTGCCCTGCCTCAGGAGGCATGGACAGGTAGAAGCTGGTAGGAGAAAAAGGATGTGCTAAGCAGACTTCCTCCTGGAATCTTTCTTGCCCTTTGCCATATCTTATCTTTCTTGTACCGCACTTTAAGTGGATCATGCCTCCTTTTCGATTAAGTATGTTTAATGATCCATTTTGTCTCCACTTTTGGCTTACTGGCTAAACCTCTTTGGTTTTTATTTTAATTTAATTTTATTATTTTATTTTATACGATTGCTTCCAAGCCTTAACATTTTATGTATAGTGTAAGAAATTAAAACAATAGAATTCTATTTGTCCCATTTGTGCTACTGTTGTCATATATTTTAATTCTACATATGTGTTCTTCCTCTCATCATCAAAGCATCTTGCTTAACCAGCTCCAGATTTTGTCTTTCCATTTTCTGAAGTCAAAGTGCCCCTAACAAGTCCTGCGTCTTAACTTAGAGCCCTTATTTTATGCCCCCTTGTCTCCTCTGGTAATTTGCTAATAGAGGAAGAAATTATTGGGGGAAATTAAATTTTACCTTCTCTGTGGTCCACCATCACTTTATTCATATTGCTAGTATAATACTCTCCTTCAATATTTTCCCAAAACATCATAAGATTTTTAAGGTCATATACCAAAAATGTTCACCTCTGTAACATAATTACTATCAGACATACACCAAGTGTTTAACGCACATGTACTGAATTACACAGACATACCAGAAACATCTCACAGAAAAATTGCCTAAAAGCCCTCAAGATGTAAAGAGAAGATTATATATTAGTGTGTGATTATGGGTGTTTATGCAAAAAAGTACAATTAATCGTCTCAATACAAGCTTTCTGAAACTAATTCTTTTAATTTTCCAGTGGAGGGAATTTATTTCTCAACTGATACCCCAATCAAAAAATGAACCATTTTCTCAACAAAATGATTTTTTTACTCCCAACCTTTGTAGTCAATATTTATTCAACACACATTTATTATGTACTTTCTCCAAATTGCCTGATAATAAAACCGATTTTTAAAAGGACATAGAGTAGCCAGTTTAGAAAGAATGGTGGAAAATCAGTTTCATGCAACCATTATGTCCCCAAACAAAACACTATTCTCACACTAACAATTTAATAATAATGATAATTTATTGGTTCATAGAATGAATTATGTTCTCTACTACTTACTATTTATATATTAATTCGATGATTTTCACAACAATCACAATAATACCACAATATGTGGCATTATTATCCACATATTGTAGACCTTAAACTGAACTTAGAATACTTAAATGATATGAAATTATAGTCACTGAATTAATGAAAAAGACATAATATGAGCCCAGGACTACATATTTCCATAGTTTGTGACTTTACCATTATACCAAATGGCAAGCACACCTTAAAGCTTACTGAAGAAGGCAACTCTCTGTAGTCATTTTGGTGTGACAACCGAAGTTATCATGAAGACAGAAATTGAGACAGTTCATTAATAAGCGACAGAAAATAAGATAACTGTATTAAAAACAACTTGGATGAAATGCACATGGTACATGGAAAAGGTTGAGCGCAGACCGAACCAGAATAGACCCTTTATCATTGATTGGGAAGCTATTTTTAGTCAGTTTCTTACCCATCATTCATAAGGAGGAGCCAGCAGTTAGCATAATTCAGATAACAGCCTGTCATGACCTGAGGGGTTTGCATTCAATTGCTGCCTGAGAGTACAGGGGAGAGGGAACCCAGGTTAGTCGTGGCCTCAGAGGGAACCAATCACAGTGATGATAAGCACGAGCTCTTTGTGGTGATAAGAACCAGAACCAGAAGATGAGGCCCTGGGCACTTGGACGTTTTATGGAGTTTTTCAAGGCAAAGCTCCCAGGGCACATGATTGCCTGGAGCAATGAGATTCCCCACCTTACTCCCCATCTCAGCCCCGACCCCCACTGGGTCAAACCTAGCCTATTGCAATGTTATATACATTTTTTTAAATATATACAAAATAAATGTATAGGTGTAATATTTTCAGTCCTCAGTAGGTGACTGCTTCATAAGAAGGCAATATTAAAAACCAGAAAATAATATAGACACTGAAAACTATACTAGGTAAGTACACATTTCAAATATTTAAAGAATTTAAATGAATTACATACACTTTTTTTAAAGTTTCAGTGTTAGTTTTTTGTTTTTAGAAAAATGCATTTTATTTTTTAAAATATTTCAAGATAATCTCGTGAAGAATGTTGGATTTGAGTTAAGAAACGGCTGCAAGGTTTGCTTCTTTACAAAACATTCTCAAGTGTTATCTTTGACACAAATCCATACAAAATAATTTCAGTGTTACATAATTCTGAAACAAAATCGAAACATTTAATTATGATTCAAAATGCAAATGTTATCCTCTTGAAATAGCTGAAAACTCATAAATGATTTGCTTACTTAAATAGGCCCTATATATAATAACAAAGGCACCTTAATTGCTAATCACTTACTCTGTGCTTTTAAAAATGTGTTTCCTTTAAAATGTTAACTATACATTTAATAATACAAGCTTTTCAAGCTTTCGCACAGGTTAAAAGGAAAACATTAATTCTAGTGAAAGGAAATATTGAGACTGTAAACTTTTCCACCACCTGGTAATTGTTAATTTGTACAACGAAATGTTTTCAGAAAAAAAAAGTCACATGGCAGGAATAAATAACCTTAAATATCTATGTACTCCCCATGAATCCCATTGCTGGAAAAACTTAATTAGCAAGGGCATTCTGTGCTGAAAGCATCTAACATTTTGATTCCATGCCTGTAATTCAGACATTAGCATTCAAATCAGCCCACAACTTGCACTTTGGAGTTTATTGAATACCAATTAAATTATGCCAAATAATCATTTTCATTTCCTGTAGAGTATCTGCCTAACATCCAGTATTCCCATGGAACATAAGATAATTTGAGATGTTGGGATTTTATAATACATTTTCTGGGGGGAAATTTTTGTTTTTGAAGTAATTCTATTAAAATGGTATTCTAGGATTGTTGCTTTTGAGAAAAAGATATAACTGGGTAGTAAAACTTCTGCAATCTTTTAGTAAAAAAGAAAATAGCCTTTGAAATCATTTTTTATAAATCTCATACACATTTATGATTTTATGATTATATTTATCATTTATCATAAAAATGATAAATAAAATTTTGGCTGTTAATTTTGTCTCTATGTAACTTGTGAATTTATGCCTTGAGAATTGTCCCTTCTTTTCTCTTTATTTTAGAATTTGTGAGAGCTAATAAAATTACTGAAACTATCAACTCCTCTGTTGAGCACAAAAACAACTGGTTAATCACCATACTAGGAACATTATCGTAAATGTGCCATCATGTTTTTCTCCTCTCATCATTAAGATTTTTAATTTTTTCTTCTACTTCTGTCTTATTTGTTTCTTGAAAGTTCACTTTTACTCCCCCATCTGATCTAAATCCTGATCCTCTCCTGAAAATCTGCTCATTTTCCATTATTTTGAAATAAAGAAAATGCATGAGTGTGCATCAGGGCACAGGTGAAGCATGACCAGTTTTCATGAATTAGTAGATTGCATTGCATACTGACTCCAGGTTTATGGTTTATGGCAAGATTCACTAACGTTTTTTACACAGACACAAGACAATGCCCAGGAGGGTGAGAAATTTCTTTCAACAAAGGAAAAACTGGCTTTATTGTTACTGCAAACAGAAAATTTTTCCCCTAGAAGATGAGACAGAGGCACCATTTTTATTTTCTGTGGTTTAGACTCCTACCCAAGAAAGGTCTCCAGTTATAAACTAGGGTGAAGGAGTGAGGGAAAGCCAAAATTGTCATACCATACTAACCCAGAACCAATGAATTCTAATGGTCTCTATCTGCACAAGTCTTTCGATTGCACTTCTCCAAATAAAATGCAGTGTGAAAATGGAGTTTCTCGGGGACAGATTCAATATGTTGCTATTGCATATATGACTCTTTCTCATAACCTATACTTATTCCTACTCTCTTATCTTTTATTTTCTTATTTCTGGATTACATCCTTAATGATATTTGGGGGTAGCATACTTTCTAAGTTCTTGCGCATCTGAAATGAACTATACATTACCCTCATAATTCAATGATGGTTTGGTTTAATAGAAATTTAGATTCTGAATCAATTTTTCTTAGAAACTTGTGAGCAGTGTTCTAGAAACTATTAGATCAGATGGGAAGATGGATATCAAATTTGTAACTCAATTTCTTCATCTATAAAATTAGGATAATAGAATTTACCTTATAGGTTGCTGAAGATTAAATTAGTTAACACATATAAAGTGCTCAGAAAAGTGCTTGACATAACAACTTGAAATGTTATCACTCTCAGTATTTGCATGTTTGAAAATAATGATACATTGTTATCATAATTCAGAAATGACTTGTTTGATATAGAATTTTAGTTCAAAACCATGTTCCTTAGAGATTAATATTAATAATAATTATAGTATTATTTATATATACTAACCATATTCCCCTTTTTCCAAACTTGAACTTACCTTACTTGGCTAATTAACTGCCTAAAGTCTGACTGCCCATAGGCAAAAGTGAGTTAGGACAAATAATTTTCTATTTGTTCTAGTGTAATACAAACTGGGGGTTGGTAGTCAATTGCTAGATCTTCAGATAAATGCACTTTCTGTCATTCATTTATAATATAAGCAAAAATAATTTGAACAAAACAAAACTAGGAATCAAATATCATGGTGATGATAATTAACACAGACCATGTTGTAATACCTTTTCCAAACCATAGTACTTATCTTCTCACTGTCCACTTTCCAAGTGGCTATTTGCCTTAGCAGTTGAACCAGTAAACATAGTTTAAGAATTTAAGCATCTGGTATTCAAGTAAGTGTTAATCCATGCATAAGGAAATTCCAAATACTTTTGATTTAAACATAATAATAATACTTAACTAGGTATTTTAAACCAATGATTAAATATATTTATTTTCTCCTGAAATAAGACTGAGAAGGTGAATTGAATTTTAACATTGAACTGAAACAGAAAATATCAATTAATGTAATACAGTTCTTTATAATTCTATGAAATAATATAAAAATATATAAACACATTAATTCAAGCAAAATTAAAGTGTGAAACACAGTAGCTGTAAAATAAATCTATCAGTGCAAAATCAGAAACACCAAATGCATTATAAATTATAGTACTTATTACTGGTTAGAATATGTTGATAATTAAGCTAAAGTCATAAACTTAATTCCCGGATGTACCAGTTTACTCTGCTTTGTTTCAGAGACACAGAATGAATCACAATTCCCAGCTGTCTTGGGAGTGTGCATTATTGATCAAGAGGGGTACACAGCCGACGTGTGGACGTATTAGTCCAACTCCACCGCAGTGACAAGAAAAACAATTCTGAGCACATTCCCTACAGAGAGTGGGTCGGCAGCTTAATTTTTATTTCAGTTTGGCACTGAGCATGTGTCTCTTTAGACAGATGCTTAATGACAGTCTTTGTAATGTTAATAATGATGAAGAAAACAGACATTTTAAATCTATATAACAGCTTTCTAAAACAGGTAATCTTAATATTGAGAGATTTGTGAACAACACAGCCAATTCATTCAAATACTAGTTCCTGAATCTTTCTGGATCAAATTACGATGTACATACTAGAAGTTCTTATTTGGAAAAGCACTGACAGTTTTGCTGTGTGATACAAGGTAATAGCAATTAATTATACCTAATTCGACTATAATGTAAAAAAACCCATGTGTGTAAGATAAAATTCTAGGTCATGTAGGAAAAAATATTAATTTGTGCCATGGCATACCACTCAATATTCAGAAAGTAGGTAAAAAATTATGGTATCTTTATTCATAGGAGAAATACTCCTAAATAGTCCAAAAATAGTTTACTTTTATCTTTACACAACAGTCACTCCCATGTCTGAAGCCTAAGATCAGTCCTCTACTTACCAAGCCCCTAGTTTACCTGTCATCTTCTTCTAAGATAAATTTAAAAGTGCTTTGAACAGAGCGAGACTGGAACCATGGACACGTTGTGATGCTGTGTTCATAAAATTAAAAGTATTAAATGTACCTAGAGAGAGAGAGAGATGCTACCACTAACTTTAACTTAGTGGAGACAACCAGAGGAAACAAGTATTAGAAATATGTAGGAAGTGAGAAAACCTGAATATATTACAGAGGAGAAAAATGTTTTCTTATATTTCCTGTTAAATATATATTTTAGGCATAATGGCACAGTTTTATAGTACTATTAATAGGTCATATTGTTAATATGCTTTGAAATTTTAAAGTACATTAGTTTTGTGGACTCACATGAGAAGTTAATCATTTTATACAAAGAGAGCATTTGAAGTGGGAAAAACCTAAAATTTTTGTAGTGTTCACACCATATGCCATGCCCTTTGCTGGACACTTTATAAATACACATAATTTAATCCTCATTTTAAAATGACTTTATAGGATGAGTAATATTATATTCATTTAATGATATGTAAAAAAGTTGTCCAAGAGCTCCAAACTAGTACAACCTTGAGTTCTACACAACACATGGACATATGAACTTTTATGACTTATCAGTGCCAGAGACTTCTTACTGTTCCACGGTATCCAGTTTTTCTTTTTTCTGTGATAGTTCAATATCCAGCTGGGTAAATTGTTGTCCAGCTAGCCTACATTTTTGCAAGACCCATTTCAGCCATGTGTGGATATATAACCAAATTCTAGCATGAATTAAACATGCAAATTTTCATTGTGTCTTATGCTCCTTCCCACAGGCTAGAGTTAAATGGCAAGAACAGAGTGATCATCTTGAACTACAAGATGGAAACCATGTTTTGAGAATGGCAGAAAACAAGATATAAGGAAACTTAGTCCCCAGCAGTATCAAGCTAGTGAACCAGTCCTGGACAGATTACCTAGATATTTCTATTTGTTTAACTTGCTATATTTTTACGTATGTTTGTATTTTACATTGTGTGTGGTGTAACACTTTATTAAAACAGTCTTATGATACATTATGACTATCATGACAGTATTTATATACTTCTTGGTAGATAAGTACAATTTTGATGTTGAATTCAAATAAGACTTAATCTTATTATTATGATCATGATTTATGAAGATATTCTGCTTGCAAGGTAGAGAATAACACACAAAGAAATCAAACCTCAGTTTTTTCATTCTAGATATTATAATTTAAGGACATTCAGTTTAAAACAATAACATTTTACATAGCTAAACTTAATTCTATATAATTAATGCACATTAAGAGACATATCCACATACCGGTGACAGCTGTAACATTAGGTAACATCTGTCAAAACCACAACTCAATTGTCTAAAACTGAAACGCACACAACAAAAAAACAACTATGATACCAAATAAAACAAAAAGATGAAATAGACAATGTGAACCAAAATATCAAGAGAAAAAGTACAATATATTTTCTCGATTACAAGTGGATAATTGAATAAATGTGTACTGACAAAAAAATAAAAAAAAAAAAAGAATGAAATGATTTTAATAATGGAAATTTCACAAAGATAATGAAAACCCCTTCTCTAGCACTCTTGCATTCCTCGACATAAGAAAGTGGCAAAATTTGTCTAGTTGCTGCCTTGGGAAATAAAACTACGCCGAAACAGTAGCAGGAAGAAAAGAGGAGCGCATATGGCAGTCCACCGTAGATGAACATTTACTATGATGATGATGCCGCCAGAACAAAAGTATTGCTAAATATCAGCATGTAAAGATAATCTGTCCTTATTTTGGCATTAATATTTCAATTACCTCTTTACTAAATACACTTTAACAGACTCCCATGTTATATTTAGAAATCATTAATTTTAGTTTTTGTAATTTTCCAGCAATTGAAAAATTAGCATATACATACCATACAAACATAAAAATTTTAATTTTAAGTACTTTTCCTTAAGATGACAAAACTGCTAAATTACCCAAATAATATTGTTACATTGAAGTTAAGAATTTTTAGTGACTTTAGAAGGGAAGTCATTACCATTAGTATTTCATATTTATATAGATACTTACTAGATGAACCAAAAAGATGTTTTGTGAAAGGTAAAAAAATAATCTAAAAGATGGCTGTGTCAATTTTATAAGGATATTTTATTTCTAAAGGCATTAAATATCCTAAAATTGTTTATTTTTAAATATAAAAGTATGCAATAAAATATCTGAAATCCATTTAATAAAATTATTAACTGCATACTAGCAAAGAGTTGTCACATCTATATTTACATACATATATCTATAGCTATGTTTATACCTAGCTCAGTTATAGTAGTGTATGTGTGCAGTCTTTTTTTTTTTAGTACTTATTAGCTTTTTCTCTTTCTCAATAGGGTCGAATCCAGGTCACAGCACAATTACACATACTATCTAAGACTCCTGCAAAAAAGACATTATTCTACCTCATTTTTGATTTTCACATTTTTTCTCTCATTAACGATCTACATGAATCCCTATGTGCAGTGCGCCATTTCACATTGGATCACTCTATAATTGTAAAAATGTAACCTTCTGAAGAGGGGAAATAACTTCTTACAATAAAGCAAAATGCCAAGTCTTGCCTCACACTGTCGGGAGATCTGCCCCTGCTTTCTACATGATCGCACACTAAAAATCACGTAGCTAGGCAGGGGCAGAGACCGTGATGGGCAATGACAATTTTCTCAACAGTGTTTCTGCTTTGAAGAATGTAGAAAGATGAGGGCACCTCATGTCAGTGGTTTGAAGGAAAAATTCTTGTTTGACAACTATGACAAGCAGTACAAATTCTTGTGATTTGGCTGTTTGCAGTATTTGGGAAAATGTTACAGTTGCAGTAAATATCAATACCAAATGATATACGTGCTTTCTCATTTTGTAAAAAACCTGAGACCAAAGAAAGGGTTTTACTTTTACTTCTGTTGGTAATCTGTTACAGTTTACGGTGAATATTTATTCGTGTTTATTTTTAGCTGACTATCACAAAAATGGTTTATAATATGGTTTCCATTAGAAATTATAATTAGATGAAAGACAATAAAAATGCTGATATGTACAATCTTACCAGGTGAAGATAAGGCATAGTAATGTAGATATTAAAATCAAAACTTGATTAAACATTGCAGACTGTGTACGCTGAATGGCTCTGTGCAGATCATTCTAAAATAATACAGAAAAAAACATATTTTAAGTTTTGATGAATACTAAATGTGCCTGACTTTGATTACACTTACTATAATGTATTTCATTTCGATTATCCTGAATATATTCAATGTATATACTTTAAATAGAAATAGCAGTGTATTTTCATTTTTGTCTAGATCTAAATATAACTTACTATAGCATTCATATTGCAAAGACAATACTATGGGAAAATGACCAAAGCACTAAATTTCAGTTTACTTGCCTTACAGACATCTGAATAGATGTTGCACTTACTCCCCCAAAACCCTTATGGTAAGCATGATTTCTCATAGTAAATTCTAATTGCAAAAGATCAAGAAATAATATGTTCAATTAAGGGGGAAGTAATAGCTGGGTGAAACTATAATCAAAGCTCATTATCAGGAAAATTACCATGAATTAGGTCAGGCAATTCATCACAAAAAGAAAAAAAATTAAACAATGAACAAATTTTTAAAGTTTAATTTTGTTAGTATTTTAAAAAGTCAATTCAAGATATGATACTGCTAGGGTAATTTGTTATAAATTTCTGGAAGGTACTTTGGTATTATAGGTCAAAACTCAGGAGTATGTCTTTTCTATTTCACACATCCATTCATCCATTCGATAAGTGTTTACTCAGTAACATAATTTCTAAAACTTAACCACACGAAAACCACCAGAAATGGACACCTATGTTTATGTATGTTCATCTTTATTATAAAATTACAATATTTATTATATGAAATAATGAATGTTCATTACTATTAAAGTAACTGCAATATAAAATGGTCAAATAAATTGATCTGTACCTTTATAAATGTATTTACATCCACCAAAAATAATTTGAAGAGGGATATTTAATAACATAGGAACTTGTTCACTACATATTAGTATATGATGAAAATTCTAATTACGAATTTGAACACATAATACAATTTCATGTATGGTAAGTGTCAGTGTTTTTGTATAGAAAATACTAGAATGATATAAATTATTACACATAAATGTAAAATATTACGTAGTAATATCTGTGACAGATTTACTGATTTTTATAAGTTTTTACTTTATATTTTTCTGTTGACCTAAATTTTTTACAATAAACTTTTAATAGTCTTAAAATCAGTATAGCGTGAGATAAACTTCGCCAATAAAAAAACTCAACGAACCATTCACTTTCTTATCTTCTTTCACCACTCATTTAACCAGAACTGTTATAAAAACAAATAACTAAGTCGAATGATTTGAATTTCATCTCTCATTCCTTATTTTCTTATAGGAGAGGCAGTAGAAGAGCAAGAGGAGTAGAAAAGCAAATAAAAATTTAGCATCAAAGTGAGAAGAGATACAGAAATAAAATGGAATATGAATCCTAAATTAATATTGCAAAATAGTTCTTTTATTCTCACTGATTGACTAATGTTTCCTGTCATAGTTATGTTATTTCTTTCCAACAACTAATAACACAGTAATTAACAAAGAAGTTTATTTTTTCCTGCTGTCTTTTTTATTAGCAATTTAGGCAGTCTGTATTTAGTCAAACAGTATTTCTTTGGGGCAATTAAGATAGACCAATGTTTCTGCAAACCATGTTGTCCCACCCTTTGGCCATGTACTCTCATGAGACTCCAGCAGTACATGTGATATAAATGTTTAGAAACGAATACTCAATGTTATCCAAATACTACTTTGGGCTAAAACTTTTGTAATAATGGTTGTTTAAAACCCATTTAAATGAAAAACAAGTTTGCTGCCAAACTAGTATAATTTGCAGTGCAGTAATAATAATTTTGAGCCTGACTATGCTTATAAACCAGATAAAATGTTAATACTACACACAAACTTTACATGTATGTATGTGTATATACGAATGTATGTATAATTTAATTTGATTATTACAGGAAGCTTGCAATGTAGGTACTTTCATTTCTTCTGCAGATAAAAATATTAGCAAAGAAGTTAAATCATTTGCCAAACGGAGTGTTTAGCATACAGTGGACCTGTATGAACATTTGTAGAATGAATGACCCAATAGAAAATGTCTTGCAACTTGCTTATTTTAAATATTAAAGGCGATCATAAACACATTTTGGTCATAATTATAAACCATTCCTTCCAAGCAGGGTCAGCCTCAGGAAAAATGCAACCACGGCATAGCTCTGGGTTCTGCAGCTTTTACTCTTAACCTCCTGTTTCCCCTTCTCCTTCCTAATATCCCACTCACAACCCAACTCAACCAAATCTAAAAGGATGACTTTAAATGAGGGACTTCCAGATCCCAGAAAGGGTCTTAGAAAACTCAACAGGTTTTCACAGAATATGTGACTACTTACAATTCAGAGCAGTTTGACAAAATCACTTACCTGAATTCTTAAAGCCAGGGGTCCCATCACACATCAACGGATTGCCTTGGAAGGGAAGGCTATTCAGAAGACTGACTAACTAGTTGGAGCAGTCTGAACAGCAGTTAGGATTTGGTTTAGTGACATTAAGGAAATCGGAATCATTTTTGCTTACCAGTCACAGAACCTTACAAAGGTAGTAACTTGGTAATACGAACATTTTATGGTTTTCATTCTGATTATGATACAGGACACTGGTGGCTTAAGGTCTATTAATTTGAATCATGTATCACTTTAATTATTCAACAATATTTTGCCAAGAAGACTCATTTGTACAAACATTTAAATAAAACTATTTACTATGATATTAAATTAATTTGTAAGAAGATTAAAAATGAAAACACTTGGAAACTTAATTATAAATTCCAATAGTATAAGTTTATATTTTATGGGAGAACACACAGCAAGAAAGTTTAAGACTAGACCCCAAATCATCTCTGTTTAAACCTTGAAAGTAAAAAATGGTTTAAAAATATTTTTGTATTTGCACATCACTTTATACTTACAATCATATTTTCCAAGGCATGTTTGGCAAGCCAACAGTTTAGAAATACTGGGACAAATAGATTCCTTAAAGAAGGCCAGAATATCTGAAAAACAAATAAGAACTAAACTTTTATCTCAAAGCAAGGAATCATATCCAGCAGATTAAAAATAAATGTAAAACAGAGAAAAATTAATTAAAGGCAATGTAATAATTTAAAACGTGACAAATACTGTATTTATTAATGAAATGCAGGGAGCAGATATGACCTTTCATTTATTGTCTAAGTCTCTCTTAGGGAAATTATTAAAAAAGTAGAGAGAACATAACAAAACCTCACTAGATGCCAGATATCTGTGCTAATTCTATCATTAAATCTTTAGTTGATGGTTTATAACAGACATGGGCTCTCTCTTCTCTGTAACTTAAGGTGTGAAGCAGGAATGAAAAGAGAGGACTTGCCTTTTCGTTACGTTACCACTCACTCTCTTTGGAGTCAGCCATTTTAAGTGACACGGGGGGAGCTACGTTCAATTAGAACTACATTAGGTTAGCCTGTCACATAATCTAGTTCCAGTTACTCCTCTAGACAAATCACTCAAATTAAAATAATTGTCAGAAGTGAGCAACAGCTTCAGATAATATCTACTTACTTTCAATTTTTTTCCAAATAAAATTCAAATAAAATGTTACGAAGTATAACCGCAACAGACCTTATTATAACTCTATCAAATTGAGATTAAAACACAGTTTTGTAAATTGGAATGTGCTGAATTACATATTTATGGCAGAGCAGTTGAATTTGATCATCTTGGAATTGATACTACACAGTGCTTTGACAAAGAAGAAAACTGCTGGTTATCTGGCTCTTGGCAACCTCCTTACCAAAGAAAGAATTGGAATTAGTAAATCCTATGGTTAAACTAGAGATAAATATGTTCTCAGTATGAGAAACTTTTACAAAAATTTGGTTCTAACTGGCTTCTATTTTTTTAAAAAATTCTACAATATAAACAAGAAATGAACTAATTACTAGTCCTTTTAGACAATACTGATATTTGTTTAAACGGCACCTCCAGAGCATATATTTTTAAAAATACATTTCGTTTTGCTCTTGTATTAAATTTCATTAGTTTTCATTTAATTACACAATCCATTTATCCAACTGATTTTACTATTTTATAGTACCATGATTCTAATCAAAGCCTAAATTCATTTATCTTAGCTACTTATTTAACAGTATTTAGATTTAAGGATTTTACTTAAACCTAATTACACAATTATTTTTTTAAGCTTCTTTTAGGACTTACTGAGATAATGAAGGGAACCGCATTAATTATTTCCAAGATGAAGGGTATTCGTAAAATCTGTTCCCAGATGTTTCCCTTCCAAGAAAGAATGAATAAAAAAGAAAGTCAATTACATTAAATTCTATGAAAGAGGGAAAAAGACAGCAGTCAGAATTTCTCTTGCAGTGAGGATGCTTCCATTGACAGAATACTGAATATTATATACAGAGGTAGCAAGGACTTTTGGAGATTATTTTTCTCAGTCTAACTGTGCTTTCTCAATTTTATGGTAAGTTTAAGAAGTAAAACAAATGTTCATGTAACCCATGAATATAGCACATAATATTTTAATCATATGTCATAACAGTTACTGATAAAAATAAAACATTAACAAAACCTACAATATCAATTAAATTTTTTTCACTATAATTATATTCACTAATTGTAAAGCATACAAAATAGTTTGTGAAACACGTTTGTTAACGATCGTTGGTATTAATACTGTTTTTCCTTTAAGAGAACTTAAAGGAAGGGCTTTTTCATCATCTAAAACCTAGTCTCCCATCCACACAGTACAAACATATTAATCAAGACTGAATACATAATTTGCAGGACCTAGTGCAAAAATGAAAATGTGAGACTTCTTTTGACTGATCTTTAACAATTTCAAGGTGACATCAGAGCATTAAGCATGAGGACCTTCTAGTTGTGGAGCCCTATGCAACTGCACAGACCACATGCCGGGCCGGTAAAGCTGACCCTGATATGAACAGGTCAGCACTGAAACTTTCCTGAATGGTGTCCAGTGACAATGAACTCAGAACTTCCTACGGCCGTTTATTCTTCTATGAAGAGATCTCTGTATTAGAAAGGCACTTTGAAATCTGGCATCCCTGTAATTTCCAATTATCTTATAACGCTGGTCATAAAATTGGGAGTTTTTCTTATTTCCTTGTAACTTCAAAGACTTAAACCATTACGCTGATGTAATATACTCCACCTCCCAAAGCAAGGTTCTGAATCAGCTATCATCGGTGTACTAATATACTAAGTAACAGGTTTAGTTAGCACTAGTTTATCACCTTTCTCCAGGCTATATAAAAAGGCGGTAGAGGAAGGGGCAGGTGGAAGAAAGAGAAACAGTGAGAACTCCTCTATACAGAGATATTAAAGGTGCTGTGCTGTTTCTTTCATCGCCTCAAGGTAGGTGGGGGAACCGCCTGGGGGTTCAAGGGGCTCAAGGGAACCGCTTAGAGAGCATGGCTCAGACATGGAGCCTGCGTTTGGCTAATGCCTGAAACACTTAAAAACGAAGGGAGCAAAGAAAAAGAGGACTGGAATAAGAGTAAGCCACAATCCCTCTGATTTTAAGACAAAGGTGCCTGTTTTGTGGGAACCAGATACAGACCCTAAAGAACGGAACCTATGATCATTTTTAAATGGTTTACACTCGATAAGACTGGGTGCCTGCAGGTGAAGCGGAACCTCCACAGACACTGGACCTCAGAAGCCCAAGTGTCAGAGCCCCAGTGGCTAACCAGAGGCTCTGGTGCCTCCAGCCAAAGTCCCAGCAGGGCTGCATCGCGCTGCCTGGGAGAAAGAGCCAGCACCTGCACCGGCCCCAGAGAGTGACGCAACTCCACACCGTAGCTATGCCAGTGAGCAACTTCGTCCAGATGCTTGCTGCTCTTTCTCAGCCCTGGAGGGGCCAAAATCAGCTGGCATCGAACAAGAGAGGAAGTGAACACAGGAGACGGCCCCTGTGATGATTCCCTGCCCCCTGCGGGTCTGGAGATGAGGCCCAGCTGAAACCTTCTCAGATGAACATTTTAAACTTTTGCATATATTGATTATAATTTCCTTAAATACTAAACTGAGATTTGCCTTTGAACGAAGAGACTAGAAGACTTACGGCACTTTCATTCTTGCCCCGCTCCAATTCACTCACTGCACTGCTACCAATTCCCCGGGCCTCGCCCCAACCCCAGCCCACTCACTTTGAAACTCTTGAACTGTTCAGACTCTTTCACAACAAAGACAAAAATCCTGTTGCAACCTACAAGGCACTATCTTACTCTCTGCCCTTACAGGTCTCTCCTTCCACAGACCCTTCGGTTCTTAGGATATGGCTTAGTATTTTTGCATATAACATACTTTTGCATATAACTCTTCGAGAGGCTAAGAAAATCTTCACCTTTCTTTCCAACGGCATTTTGCCATGTTAACTCACGCATGCCTCTCAGCTCTCAACTCAGAATCTTTTGAGTTTTTTGAGTCTTTGCTTCCCCTTTCATCCTACATACTCTGGGAAAGATATGACCCTCACATTAGGCTTCTGGATTCTTCATCACTTTCTTTCACATTGCTTTCTTTCAGTTTGTATTTTCATATTTAATACATTACAACACTAGATTGTAAACTCCATGAGGTCAAGGGCAGCAACCATTATAGTTCAGGATTATGTGCTCTGTTCCCAGCACAATGGCCTGATAGTCTGAAGCTCCTAAATAAAAACTGTGACTACATCATGTCAACCACGCTATGGCTGATTCACAGCATGTGTGCGTGCACATGTGTGTGTGTGTGTGTGTGTGTGTGTGTGTTTTGTGGCAAATGAATGAACTTCCCACTGAGGATTAATTTTCATGGTCTAAAATTTTACAGCAGACAATATACTTATTCCTAAAAATAAATGCATGCCTTTTCAGTTATATTCATTAGGCTTAATTCTAAGATCTCAGCTTGTCTTCTGAACTAAGGAATACAGTCATAAATTATCTCCCCTAAAAATAGCTAATGAAAAATAAACATAAAAAGGATCCATAAGTTTCCTTGGCCATTAGGGAGACCCAATAAGCCTCCATCATAAAAATCCACAGAACAAAAGCAATTATGATTTAAAAAGAGAGCACATATCCACAGAATGCCAATATATAGAGACCTATGAAACAAAATCCAAAAGGCAAGCACAGGGCCTTTCAAAATTATATTAAATACTGTTTTATTTAATCTGATTTTCATGAAGGAAATAAAAAGCATTGGATTCCTTCCAAAATAAAGCTTCTTAAAAAATAGTTTGTAAGTAGTAGCTTTGTCTGTTCTAAGTGTATAATACTTTGTTCCCTTCTCATTGACAGAATTCAATAAAATATAAATAAACCTTAATCCAACCATTCTACATTTGGCATGGGCATATTATTCCTTAATCGATCAAAATGCAGGAAAATGTGTGCTTTTCTAAAATGTATCAGGCTTTTATTTTCATCATCAATAAAGGTGGAAACCTGGAGCTATTATCTAGGAAACTCTAAAAAGCACTTTAAAAATTATATGAGTTATAGCAGTTCAGATGTTGTCAGCCCAGGTTGAACCAAGGTACTTTGTATAAATATTTTTAAATGTTAAGAATATCTATATTTAAAATAGCTAACGAAAAGAGCTGATAATTTGTCTTATTTGAATGAATTTAAAATAGTGCAGTAAGTATGACAGTACTTACTTTGTATTTTGAAATGTAAGTTCAACAATATTGAGATTTACCATTTCCAGGGCATGATAAGCAGAATCAGCAATATCTAAGCATATCCAGAAGTCCTAGACTAAATCCTTTGTTCTTTTCCAGAAATAAGCCAGCAGCATGTTAAATTTTTAAAATTGTTGCTTTTTTATAACATGATTATAGGAAAAAGAAATGCAGATTTAACAAAAGGCTTTTAGGTGTGATGAATTTTTGTTTGTAAAAGTTTGGAAAGTGTGCTGGGGCTTGTTTTTGTTTCCTTTTGATTTAATGAATGTGTGGGTATAAATAGAGTTCTATTTGAAAGCAGTTAATAAAGAATTAGGGTATTTATGGTGACAGAAAAATAAGAACTTTAGTGTTGAGTGATTACCATGGTTGTTTTGCCAACTAGCTATAAACATGAATGGAATGACAATTTAAGCACAGACCTGTACTTCTATATGATAGAAGACAAAATGTCATGGATTTTAATTCATTATCTGCTAACATCAACAGGTACTTTAAGAGTTTGCTAATTTCAATTTAACTCATTAGTCTTTGGTTTTCGAAAGCTGCCGTCTCCGTTTAAACTGACTTAATTATCAAGGCTTAAGTCATGCCTATTTTACAATGTCTAATTTCAAGATTTATAAAGTGCTTGCACGATATTATATTAAATGTACTTTCAGATATTGAGTATATACATATATTGTATATATAAGTATATACATTGTCTCTGTATATTTATATATTTAAACATATGGAAAATATACGTGATTTACTATTAATATTGAAAATTCAGAACTATAAGCATCAAAGAATAATATTAGGAATGGATACATTGCTGATGCAATGCAATATTCTGCATGCTTGTCTGTTATTTTTCTTAAAAATCTAATTTGAGGAGAGGAGTACATTTAGATTCTCCAAACATGCCTTATTTATAGATCATAAATACTTACCAATTACTTAATTTATTCATTCCAAAAAAATTATCCAACACTCTCTTGAACAAGTCAAAAGAGTTCATAGTTTGGCTAAAGTTATGAGAGGAAACAGAAGATAATTAACAGCAACCCATCCTGCTGTCACATAACCCCTTTTTATCCTTTCTGTTTGCTTTGTAACACCCTGTTTTTAACTACCATCTACCTCTCCTCCTTCTAAGCCATTAACGTTTATGAGGGTCATAATGGAAATATTATATATCATCTAGCTCTGCATGCTTTGTCTTATAATGTTCTGCTCTCATTTTATAAATGGTAGGAAGTAATTAATTACAAATGTCATCATCATATGATTGCAATGGAAAATTATCTTGAATCTGTGTGTTTTTAAAATTACTTTTTAAATTAGAGTGAAGAGTTTTATTAGCAAAACACCAACATTAATTTCACATTACTTTTCAGCTAGAAGCTGAAACAAATATATCCACAATACACATTAATATTTGGCCACATTATGTATCTATACATACTATTATATTAGTGAAGGAGATATAATTAATTTACTCAAAACCCTAAATATTTATATATTACATTTAACATTCATCATATACTTGCATACTAAAGAAATTTAAAGATAAAATCTTGCATATTAATTTATTTGATTATTATTTTGTTTTTCTAAATACTCAAAATCCAGATTTGTCAATCAGGACATATTTATACAGCACTTATTTTGATACCGATATACACTAACAAACTATTAAAAGACCCTTCCTCAATATCTTAGTCTATACTGCTAATCATTGATCTAGTACTTTATAGGTAATTTAGGGATATATGACTGCCACGTGTAAGCTCTCCCATCTCCCTTCTCTAGCTTTCAAATATTCCCTCATACACCACTTTCCATCTTCTGTACTCTCATAAGAGAATGGAGACTTTCCAAAGCTGAACATTAAACCTAAGATTGCTATCCAGTGAATTCTCTCTTATTAGAAACTTTGCTTCATGTCTCGTATTTCTCTCTTCCCTTCTACTTTCTCTTTAAACAATGCAGATATTTTCCATTATTAAGCAGTCATACCTGCTTAATTCTGCTACTTCTGGTAAGCTCCTGCTCCAGTCAACCAACATTCTCCATCTAACTATTTTTACTCTCCTTTGTACCCCAGTATAACTGGTCTCTTGCAGGTGAACAGCAAATGATCTTCTAATTTCTAAACTCAATGGCCTTTCTCAAGCTTCTTACACTTGCTATAGTTCTCATGCTCTCATATGACACCTTCCTTTCTTAGACATTTATAACATCCTATTTCTTCTCATAAATATTTAGTCAATCTATCTCTATTTTTGTAAGTCCTCATTCTTTTCTTTCTATACTTCCTTATTATCAGTCTCACCTTCTTAGATATTAGCATTATTTTCTTTAGATGGCAATAATGAGAATTACAAAAAAAAAAAAAATAAAGCCTGAAAAAAGTTGAGTTTGTAAAACCTTCTTACCCTAAGTTTAGGATTAAAAAATAGTCAAAAAACGTCATCTTCAAAACTCTGTTTTAGAAAGTGAAAAAGAAATTGATACACTAGATAACAGTTTTCCAAGAACATAACCCTGAGTACACTTCTTGATGTATTAGATAAGCAGTCCCAAACATTTTGGCACCGAGGACCGGTTTCACGGAAGACAACTTTTCCACAGGCGCAGATAGGGGATGAGGTGAGGGGGCGCAGGCAGTGGTTTCAGGATGATTGGAGCGCATTACACGCACTGCGCAAACCTCTCTGCTAACGATGCTCTGCGTTTGCAGCCGCTGCCCAGCGCTGGCATCCCCGCCTCGGCGCCACCTCGGATCACCAGGCATTAGAGTCTCACGAGGAGTCCACCAGCCACCTCCGCAGCAACCTGGATCCCTCGCACGCGCAGTGCACAGCAGAATTAATGCCCAAGCTCCTCTGACGGGAGGCGGAGCGGATGCGGTGATGTGCGGGGAAGTGGCTGCAAACACAGATGAAGCTGCCTCACCTCCTGCGGGGCGGCCCAGCTCCTGTCGGGCCACAGACCAGAAGGGATCCGCAGGGGTTGGGGACCACAGTAGGAGGTGAGGTAACTATTAACAAAAATGAGTGACGATTATGACACTCAGCCATTCCGATGACTTTCTAACCTCCTTGTCTATTTCTGTCTTCTCTGATTGCTCTGTCCCTCCTCCAAAACCCACAATATAAGCATCTCCACCAACACGAGCTGTAGCTTCTATCTTGATGGTTATCTCCTATGTGGTAGACTCTCACAGCTCCTTCACCATCTCTGTAAAAATGACTGCCAAATCTTAATACATCCCTCTCTCTCGACAGTTCTAGATCATCATTCTCAATTGCCTGCATGCCACCTCTGTTTGTCTACCAACACCACAAATTCATAATCTGCAAAACCAATTCCAATACTTCCTCTATCTGGACTCCAATCTGACTTTTTTCTTGAAATAATCGTTTTGTTAGTTTTACTTCCATATTTCCAGCCATTCAGGCTCTAAATTTTAGAATGCTTCTCACCTCTCTCTCAACCAATTTGGTATTTCTTTTAGCTTCTACCTTCATAATTAATTTTTCATCAAATCAGGCAATTCCTTTCACCTAGCCAAATCTCACCGTTGGTTTTCCTTCCACACTGCAACATTTCTTAACTGAGCACATGACCTACAGCACTTCAGAGGTTCTAAACTAATATTCCCGAAACCGAATTTCAATTATGGAACTCGCATGTTAATCGCCCCCATCAACTTCCCATCATATGCTGCCACACAATGCCCCCGTATTCTAGCCACACGTATTTATTATTCCTCCAAGTTTATATGCGCAATCCTTCCTTTATGCTTTTGCTAATCTCATCAGTCCCTACTGCCCTGTCTCTTCATCTTGCCTTACTAAATTCACTATGATTCAAGGACCCTGCTGTAGTGAAGTATTTCCTTTTCATCCCATGCTATGACCCCTCTCTAGGAACCCCCATAGTACTTTCTTTGTACCTCGCTGAAAGCAATCATATTCTGCCTTGTATTACTATCTGCATAACTTTCCCCTGCCTACGCCCCATTCTTGGTGCTAAACTCATTGAGAAGAAAGTCATACGAAGTGTACAGCTCTTTATCAAACAGGGGCTCTGTAAATATTTGTTAAATTGTGTTAGCCAAACAAAGCTTCACCAAAAATTAAGATAATTTATTAAAATAATACCTAGCAGTCTTGTTGTTGCTTCCCTCAATACTTTTGTACAGGTTAAGAAAATAGGTTGAGAATAATAAAAAGTTTGACCATTCCCTTTGACTTCCTCTCTACAATCATGCATACAATGGATAAGTAAATCCATGGGAACTAGTGGAGCATTTTTAAGTCACCAAGGAAAACATTACTGTATCACTAGTTTTTTTATCACCCCTTAAAAGGGCTAAAAAGAATTAAACTGATTATGAAGAACCTGCCTTATCTCGAAGTATGAATTATAAATAGAGGAATACGGAGTGAATGCTAGCAACATGTTCTATCAGCAGAAAACTGCTAATTAAAATAACTTACCTTATAACTAAGATAACCAAGTAGTATTGTTTCAAATAGGCTTATCAATGCCACTGAAACCTAAAATAAAAATTGTATCTTAATGAGAATATGCAATAAAATTAAAATATATATTCATGATTATACTATTCACTTTATTTTTATAATACATATATATATGATATAGGAAGTATTGGGAGGCACTTTAACTTCTATAAAAAGTGGCGGGCTATGGCCTCCCCTGCACTATAGCATAGTTTTTATAATTTCTAATATTCCTTAAAAATCTTTTTTATTGTTCAAAATGTTAAGGTAGGATCAGAATAGTCAGACCAGCTATGTGCAGAAAAGGGTCATCTGAGTGTTCCTAACACACCATCACACACACTGCCCTGCCACAAATAACTGCCCTTCTGCAGCAGCTGTACCACCAGCTCTGCCAAATCAGCATTTCACTTCAGAAAATACAGAAAATAAAAGAATTCAAGCTTCAAGGTGAATAATATATTCAATCTTATCATCCATATCAAACAAAATGAAATTATAACATCCATGAACACTAAACAAAACAGACCATATCAGCACTTCGAGATACTTTCAGATTTTATTTGAATGAACTTCATAACCATTCCCCCTTGTGCAGATGGAAGTCCTGCATCCTCCTAGACATTCTTTTGTCTTTCTCTGTATGCTCTATTGTACATACAATTTCTACTGTTCACCAAAAATCTATCATTGCAACAGAAAAAGTAACTAGAAAAGATAACAAAATTATTCTGTGTTATATACTCTCAGCACTTAAGGACAGATAAATAGAATCAAATAAGCACAAATATTAACAGGAAATGACTCTGATAAATATATTTGTTTATAGATTTTTGAGGTTTAGACAATCTGAATGAGAGACACAGATACCCTTGGGATTAAATTGTGTCTCCTGTTGGAATGAAATCTTATAATTTCAGTGAATATTCAAACATGAAAATAATAAAAAACAGATGAATGCATAACAGTCTAAGTAAAATATGTTCAGAAGTGCATGCAGTAGCCAGGAATTTATGATGATAGAAAACTCAAACTTCTTTGGTTTTCTCCACAAGTCCACTAAACCATCCATGTTTTCTTTTCTAGAGGTACACAGTGCTAAATAATTGCTAGAATATTTTTGTCATAAGTAACTCAAAGTACTATTTAAAAATAAACATTATTATTTTGAAATATTACTGTTAAATAATACAATTTTAGTAGATCAAAATATATTTCAAGATGACATATGACTATTCATGAGATATTACTTTATTTTAAATGTGTACTTAATTGAAGGATAATATAGGAATCTAGCCCAGAGATTAAATGGCTACATTTTTTAATTTTAACATGGATCATTGGTTATTTATTTGTGCAATGGCTTCACATGTGGACATTAACAGTGTAAACAAGACCACATATAACCATCAAGATACCTCGATTTGAATTTAGAGGACTAGACATTTTAATGAACACTTTAATATTTGAAAGGCTTTTTGTAAATTAATGTGACATGACAAAAAAACGGCAGTGTAAAAAAACATAAAAACAACTTGACTTCAACAAAATACGAAATATCCAGACATAGTAAAAATTTGATTTCATAGTTATGATCACAATACATACATACTTAAAAGAATTGGGTAGCACATACAAAATGTACAAACTTCACAATCATCATGATTTTAAAAGGAAACTAAAACATTTAACTTAAAAGTATTTTAAAGATTGTTTTTAAGCAGTAAGTCTTAAAGACTTTCCCTTTCCTCAAGACCCAACTGTCTTCTGATCTCCAATTCTTTTTTATGTTAGTGATCCTATTCTTCCAATTTATTTGTACTTAAAAAAAAATAGAAAATAAAAAGGATCTGTAGGAGGTAAACAGAAGTAGAGGAGGTAGAAACCTGTAAAAAGTTTGCTGTGCATGAAAACCAGTAGAAAAAGGATCAAAGAAGAGGTACTGGGGACTCTAGGGAACAGCTCAACAATGCAGTTCAGACATGCTGTTCTCTCTTTTTTTTCACTTTTTCTTATGGACACCTTTTCTGCCAGGGCATAGTTTTTGTTTTATTTACAAAACTAATTGGCTAGGAACTAAGCTCTTACTATTGGTAATATAAGTTATTCTTTCATTTGTTCATTCATTTCACAATTACTTATTGAGATTCTATCATGTTCTAAGCATCAAGCATATAAGGTAAAAAAGCAAATATGGCTGTGGACTCCTGATTAATTTTACAAGAATTATATAAAAAGAATTCCTAATGTAATTTGGGAAAACTTGTGAAGCCTTAAAATACTGGTTTACTTTGGTTTTCTCCACACTCTCAAGAGCTCCTTAAAATTTAATCCTGAAAACCAGGAAATTCTCAAAAGGTAGAATGCAGGTCTCAGGTAAACAAGAAGAAAGAAATAAAAATGTTAGTCTAAGATGTGCATCAAGATTAATTCAACAGGAAGACAAACTCATTTTGAATATCAACAATTTTCTCTCTAATAATATTTCTCTGTGAAATACGATTAACCCAGAAATATAGGAATAAAACAAAATTGTACATAACCTGTAAGCCCCATAAAGGTAGACTTCTGTTCACCCAAAAGATATGAGACCTATAAAAAGAATAATCAAGATGTTAGTTTTAAAAAATGTGAAAAATCCATTTACTTTTAAAATTCAAACAAGTTTAAAATATTAAAATAATGCTAGCATAAAAAAGACAAACTATCAACATTAACATTAAAAAAACTTTTGTTTTAGTTTTCTTTCTGCTAATGTTCATTTATATTCCAACAAAAACTTGTTCAATTGCACTTGCGGTCACTGTTAATAATGAATGATCATATAAGAAGCAATCATTTAAAAAATGATACGGCAGGGCAAAAAACCATCAAACCCTTTACTAGATAATTCACCACTGAAAAATCACTTATGAGTCTTCTGTATACTGTAAAATTTTGTTGTTGTTTTTATAAACTAAAATTTTGTTGTTTCACCTTTTTTTTTGTTATTACAAACATTTGGTATAAATATTTAGGCATTACAAGTTCAATAGTGTAAATAATAATAATAAAGTCAGTAACTCAAGAGTACACAGGACAATAAATAGTATTTCAGATTTTAATTTTTATAACATATTTAACATATCACAAAAAAAATAACCTGTGACTAGGGTTAGCACAGAACATTAGGTGAGATACACTGCCCTTAAATATCACTTAAAAATCATCATTTCTGATGTCAAAAAATGCTTATACTCCACCAAGAACACAGTAACACTTTTATGGTCTTACCAATTCTAATTTACCACTATTTTTACCCTACCTTTAACTACATCATTTGATTCAAACTGGAGTTACTCAGCAATATACCCTACTTGGGTAAAGATGAAAATAGCTACATTTTCCTATCCCCCCCAAAATACAAATAATAACTCTCCAGAACAAATAAAACACACTCACTTTTTTTTTTTTTGACGCAGAGTCTCACTCTGTTGCCCAGGCTAGAGTGCCATGGCATAAGCCTAGCTCACAGCAACCTCAAACTCCTGGGCTCAAGTGATCCTCTTGCTTCAGCCTCCCGAGTAGCTGGGACTACAAGCATGCACCACCACACCTGGCTAATTTTTTTCTATTTTTAGTAGAGGTGGGGTCTCGCTCTTGCTCAGGCTGGTCTTGAACTCCTGAGCTCAAGCGATCCTCCCGCCCCAGCCTCCCAGAGTGCTAGGATTACAGGCGTGAGCCACTGTGCCCGGCCCCACTCACTCTTTATATTATGAAATAAGACAGGAATTCCATGAAGTATTAAGTGTACATTTAAATCCTTAAGTCATTTTCTGTTTAGTAGTATGTTAAACAACAACAAACAGCAATAAATTTCAAAATTCTTGTTTTAAAAACAGTGGCAAAACTTTAAAAAACCACTCAAAATAGCTACCTCGCATATTAAAGTGCTCTTAACTTCCAGAAGGTCACTTCTACCAGGCTAACTGACATTGTCAACTGTTCTAAACAAAACTTATGATCTTTTCCCCAAATACTGGTCCTCTTTGTTTTTTACATCTCAGTAAATGGTATAAAATCCGATTGTGTTTGGCTACTCAAAACTTAAGCATCATCATAGATACTTTCCTCTTCTGTATCTGTAAATATTTAATCAATCAGTCATCAAATCTTTTCAATTTTTCCTGCCAAATATCTGTAAAATTCATCTTATCTTTTCATCTCTACAACCACCTTATTCTAAGCTACCATTTTTCACAATTGGACTCAAGCAAAAACGTATCTGTGGAGACCCTGCACCTTATTTTGCCTTCTATAATTTTTCTCCGAATTGCAATGACACTGATTCTTTCAAAAAGCATTTTAGATCACACTACCCTGCCGGGTATGGGTTTGCACTTTTGTTAGGATAAAGACCAAAACTCTTGACGTGGCAGTCTTAAATTTATTCAAGTATGCATGCTCAAAGATTGATAGTGCTCCAACATAAACTAACACAAGCTTGTATCATATTAACAAATAATAAACAAATAAACCAGGGTCATAAATTATAAAACTCTAACCACAACAATCGCTAGGCCCTGAGTGCTGGGTATTGTTCTAGGCCCACATTTCAATAACATATAAACTTTAGTATGCATCCAAAAACAAGGTGACCAGGATATGAAAGCATATTACAGTCTTGCCAATATATTCAAAAGACTTCTTTCAAAACATTGGAAATACTTAACCCCGGGTTAGACAAACAACTGTCAAGGGTGTTGCAGAGAGGACCGTTTGTTGATTCTTTGAGAGAATGGACATCAAGGGCCTTTCCGCTGACACACACTGGCCGTGGCAGAGGTGACTTTCACTCATTGTCAATATTCATTCTCCCTCCTCCATGGCACAGAGCTGAGTGCACAAAACCACTCTTCAGCCGGACTACATTTCTCAGTCTCTGTGTTGAGATATGAGGATGTGACTGACTTTCACATGAGATCTGAGTACAAAATATTTTAATACAAGTAAAAGTGGTGTTTGTCATTGTTAGCCAGGAATTTTTAAAATTACATGTGCCATCTCCATGCTCTTTTTCTCTTTCTGAAAGCTGAATGCAAAGGATTCAGGCCTTAGGACAACATGTAGCTGCAAAATGCAAGTGGTTTGCACATATAATATTATACCTACCACATGATGGTGTGTATTTATGCGTGTGTGTGTGTTTGTGTGTGTGAATCACTATTTGGAGAAAGGGTCCACGCTGACTAGAAACATCAGTATTAGACTCTCTAGTAAATAAAAAAGTTCTTTTGAATTTTTGAGATTTTACGTTAGAGTACCTGGTGTTACTTTAATCTATAAAAATAGTCAATATACATGAAAGAAGAAAAGGTCTACATTAAAACATTTATTCCTATAGGTCATCAAATATTTAAAAGATGTGGTCAAAATACTATTTCTTCTTTTAAAAGCTGTTACCCTAAGGAAGAAATAATCTCTAAAATTTGAATGTCACCTGAACACACCATTTGCTATATTAGGCACTGATTTTAAATGCAAATCCAAATACTGTAAAATATAAGCATGTTCATGGGCTTCCTACTTTTGCCTCTACCATTTGCTGCTAAAAAGTATTAATCACTTCAACAATTTTAAAAGTGGAAACAGATGCATGAGTTTTGACACACTGAAGAACTGGAAGCATCAGCAGGCAGTGAATCAATGCTGATGGCTCACCTTTCAGTGTAACTTATAAACTACATGCTGCAGGTGTGTTTCCTTTGCTAACACCTTCAAATCATTTACTACACACTGTGTGTACACCAGAGTTTGCCATTGGACAATGTCATACGTTAACAGTAAAATTCTTTTCACATCCTTCAGTTTGTGCACGTTGCTACATTTTCTTATCCATTTTGATTCCCAAGAAGGGACTTAAAAATAAAGCAAAGCAGCACAAAATACTTGCAGATTTATCATGTCAGAAGCTCTAATTAAATAAATCTCTGCTTAATTAGCCTCATTATTTTAAAATAGAGCCTGTGCACATAAAGGCCATTTCTGTTTTTCATTAACCAATACTGCATTGACAATGGGAACAAAACAGAACATTGCACTCAAAATGGAGACATAAGTTAGTTTGTTATGTTTTTTTAATTACAGTAATCTGATTTTTTAAATGTATATCCTCTATAATTATGGCTGACTATTCTTAGTAATATTACATAGAAGTTAATTGTAGGAAACTTTGTTCCTCTTAATGTTTCCAAATAATATAATTGTACTCTGCTGTCACCAACCAGTACCCTTTTACCCTTAGATGGATTCAATCATGACTCATTTTAGGGTTTTCAGCTCTCGCTAGTGTACATTTTATTATAAATCACCAAGTTTTAAAAAACAATTCTGGTACGACTGTAGAAGAATTTGTTATGTGAACCATTTTAATGACACAGACAGAAAAATGTGATCAATGTAATATGCGCTGACAGGTCCAGGCAGAGTCCTCAGTTGTCTCCACTGGGCATCACTGTCAATAAAATTGTTGAGCATCATTCCATTAATCAGCAGCATTCACTGACTGTCATGTCCTGTGCTAGGCATGAGAGCCACAGAGCCAGACACAACATGGCACCTGCCCTCGCTGGGCATACAGAGAGCACGAAGAGGTGAATGGTAAAATCAAGCGTATTGTACTGGATGTTGTGAGAGAAGTGTGGGAGACGCTCACAGAGTACCCAGAAGGCAATCCTAACCCAAACGGGAACTGGGCTACAGGGCATGATACCTGGGAATGGTATCAGATTAAATGTTATCCAAGAAGTTGCTTTCCTAAAGGTCCAGGAGTCCTGAAGCAAGTCACAAAAGGGTGGGTTGTGAGGAGCAGGAGTGGAAAACAGATTTCCAAGAGCGAGCAGAATGTTCAAAGGCCCAGAGACAGGGAGAGTAAAGTATGTATAAGTTACCTTAAGTAGGTGAGCATGGCTAGAGTAGGAGGCTGGTGAGGTGAGGTAAACAAAATTAGATTATAAAGAAATTTTATTCAATCATTTCATTTATTCGCTCAATCATTTAAAAAATAACTATCATTGCCTAATTTGTGCCAGGCTCTGAGGATTTAGACAATGATACATGCTATTACATATGGTATACATGGGAAACAAACAAGAAAAATGAGTGGAATATATAAAAGAAATAAAGGCACTGGAGAAAGAAATAAAAAGAGGGAAAAAACTATTCCAGGGAGTCTCATGAGGAGATTACAGTTTTAAACAGGATGCTTAATATGATCTTGAGTAAAGATCTGAGGAAGTGCGCCTTATGTTATCTGATGGAAGAGAATTCCAAACAGAAGGAAAAGTCCCTATAAAGGCCCTGCGCCAGGGTGTCTGGTAGGATCCAGGAACAGAGAGGAGGCCAACGTGGCGGGAGCAGAACAGGTGAGGGATGAACAGTGGGAGTGAAGTTAAAGGGAAAAGAGGGGTGCTTACAGGCTATGGTAAGCGCTTTGGCATTCAGAGCAGTCACATCAAGATGTGACTTATGTTTAACAAGAATAGCTCCTACAATACGAATACACCAAAAGGGAGAAAAGGCAGAATCAGTGGGACTAATTGGGAGGTAGGTTATGCAGTAATGCAGGTGAGAGAAGGTGGCTTACGCCAGAGCGGTGGCATGGAGAAGTGATTGTGTGCCAGGTATATTTTGAAAGCAGAAATGACAGAATTTTCTAAGGAGTTCGCATATGCTGCAGACAAATAGAGAAGTTAAGAATGACTCCAAAGCATTTGGCACAAGCAACTGTTAGGATGGAGTTGTCATCATCTGAAATGTGGAAGGCAGTGAGTGGAACAGAGTTTGGGGGAAGGATGGAGTTGTCATTCATTGGGATGAAGAAGAGCCAAGAAGAAGTTGACTGGAACGTGGTAAGTCTGAAATGCCTATTAGACATCCAAGTAGAAAAGTTGAACATGCAGCTGGAATTTGGGGAAATGAGAAGGCACTGTCTTCCTGTGGTCACTGAGTTAAACACGGATAGAAGACGTAAGATTAGTCCCAAGGGTCTCAAAATAGAGAGTGGCAAACAGGAGAAAACCTCTGCTTCTTTACGTGTATGGTGAGAAAAATAAGATTAAGTATATATTGAAGGAAATAACACATGTAAAGCAACTAGTTTAATGCCAGAAAACAGCAGAAGCTCCAAAATAAACAATCTTTTCACAGGTTGAAAATTCCCTAAGGGTACTGAATGTTCCTATGCATATCTATATCTTCATTCATAGCAATGTGACAGGTACATGCTAAATATTCAATAAAGATATTTATATTTCATTAAATAAATTATTTTATAAAGACTTATCTCATAGATTATTACAAGAGAAAACTTATTAATCTTTAACTTATCTCCAAACCTTTGAATAAGTACAGAATCATGTTTACTATCTAAACGAGCTAAAGAGTAACCAATTTAAATGCATATTATGAGCTCACTTTCTATTTTACCTTGATCTTTTCATTTTAAAATTTTCTTAGCAAAAACTTACACGCAAAAAAAATAATTGTACACAAGTTAGTTATCGAATTTAAGTTTTCTTCTTTGAAAATTATTATAAATTTAGTAGGCTGGACAGGGATCGGGGATGGTGACAAAATAAAAATGATGCATGCAATCACACAAGCAGTCCCCTTCCCTGCTGCTTCTAGCAAAGGATGGAGCCTAATAAGGAAACTCCATAAATGAAAAGAAATACAATTTCATAACAGCAACAGGATTATGAATGAAAAATAAGTTAAATTAATAAATAAATGTCATTTAACTTAAATTAGATAAAGAACTGCACAGGCGAACACCGAGACTTGAGATAGTTATGCATCCCAATAAATGCTGGAGTATTTCCATTCAAGGGTATTAACTACAGTGTAACTGAAAATATCTGCAAAGCTGGCATACAGTAGAATAAACCTTTTGGGAATATATGTAAATGAAAAATAGAAAGTCATTCAGGTCTTTAAAGAGACTAACTCACATTAAACAACAATTACTTAGAGCACGTTAGCAATAAAATTTTTATGGTTCAAAGTCCAGTATTAGCATTATACAAATAGATAAACTATAAAAGAAGAGATGCTTACAAAGAATCCACAAGAATTGTATTCATGGAGTGCCTGTAAATCAGATCAATCTAATTTGTGAAAAACACCCAAAATGTCCTTGAAATAATAGGTTCTATATTACATCCTTTAAAATGTGATACAATTCAAAATAATCCAAAGAATTTTGTTGAAGGTCAAAGATATCTTACCATTCATTTCCTTGTGAAGGGCTTTCTAGTAGTACTCGGATTATGTATAACAAGCAGCTTAATAATTTGAGAGAAAAATTGAACAGGCGTATTCTTAAACCTTTAAACAAAAAATAAAAGTTTGATTTTCATTTGAACTTAGTTCACAAAAGACTAAAAACAATTGTCAAAAATATCAGCTTTAAGTACAGCACTTAAATTGTATTTAGAAGCTTCAACACTATAATTGTCTAAACTCTTTGAAGTTCTTGGCAGCTGAATTTTAATTATTTGAATATTGAAACAAAAAGTGAGTTTGACAGAATGCATGAACTGCCAGTGACAGTGCATATTATATATACTGAGAGTAAATCTAGGTTTGAACATTCGAAAACTACAAAATTTATGTCCAGTCAAGGTTAGTTCAAGTATGCTTATCAAGATGATGCATTTTATATATTCATGAATTTTGGGATGAAGTTTAGCTAGCTAGAAAATCTAGCTGCTTATAGATTCACAGGTTAAGTTATAAATCTTGTACCTTCAGAGCACCTTGTAGATTTTATCATAGAGAAATTATAATTATACTTATATAATTATATGTTATACATTTGATATTAATTATATAATTATATTATGATATCCATAAATTATATAATTACAATTATCAGATAATTATAATTATACAAAAATCATAAAGGCATATGCTGGGAAATTCTCTCTCACACACACACAAATTTTTAGCTCAACCGATTAAATCTTATTTTTACCTAGGTTACATACACCCATGAAATCTTAAAAAATCTTGTTGGAATTAAGGCTGCCACATATGTATCTTTTAAACTGTGTAGGTCACAATTATGTAGCCTGTGATATTTAATGACGGTGAAGAAGAGTAATTAATTAAAATATGCATAAAGTCTGATTAATAGGAGCATTACCTTTTCTGTAATTATCCAGTGGTACCTGATTCATGCATTATGAATAAAATTTTGATAAAGGCCTTCCTATAATTATTACTTAATAAAATCTAAAAATGAAATGTCACTTTTTTCTACTCTGCTGTATGTGAGTGTACTGTGGTAACATTTCTTAACAGTAAAAAGGTTAATGCTTATTAATTGTGGCATTTTTCCTAGGTTTTCCTATTAAAATGTTGAGTACATTTTATGGGTTAGCTTTCTCACAAAGTATGTTAAATCATTAACCAAATTGTGCTGGTTTTATAGAAATGGATCTCCTCAAAAGACTGCTTAGTCAAAGATGACTGCTGGTGAAGTATTCAAACAATGTGTCCATCTTTTCTGGCCTGAAAAGATAGGATTGTTAGCATTGAAAGCAAGGAAACCTTCTATTCAGCTGATATGGACCCTTTAGGTAATATCTTTTGATGGAGTTTCCTTGGAGATTCTATAAAACCAGGTTCGAAAGGCATTAGCTATTACTAGCCTTAACCCTGAGACTAGCCTACAATTAGGAATATCTGACCACTAGGCCTTAAATTTTGAAGTATACCCTACAGTCAGTATTTGGATAAGTTCCCATAAGTCAAGCTTCTCTCTTTGAATCCTACCTAAAAGAGGCACCAAATTTTGACAGCCCCAAGAGGATTCAGGGGTCAAAATTCACAAAGTCTACACCTATCTAATATACAGACCTCTCCATTTCTTGTTGACATTTTAAGCAATAAAAAATTGCACATTGGTTTATTACATACGGCTTTTTAAAATATGTGGTATCATGGAAGACAACAAGTATTACGGACACTTTAACCTTGAATGGGCTGAGGAGGGCAGTGACTATGCCAATTTCAGGCCTTCTCGAAGTTGCAATGTTTCCAAAATTTGTTTGATGATAAAAATCACTGGGATATTAAGCTTTGAAATTAACTCTACACTTCCTGATTCCAAATCTCCAGGCTAAGCATGCCCAGGAATCTGCATATTTCAGAGCACCTTAGATATGTTTCTTAATATTAGGCATGACTGGAAAACATTAAACTCTTCCTTCACTAAACCAGACAATTATTCCCTATTGAGGTCTATCAGAATCACCAGAGCTTTCTCAAAATACGTGTTAGCTGTTCTTCACAGTTAAAATTTAGAGACCCCTCACATTTATTTTCCTTAATGTTTCTGCTAACCCACATAATCCTCAATCAGAAGTCTACTTATTGATGTGGGACTTGGAGAATTAAAGATGTTCAAGAGGCATTAACATCACTACATGTAGTGCCTATAGTTTTCTAAAATTTTACTGCCTGGCAGATTGGCAGACAAGATTACCAATTTTACTCTTCTATATAAAAAGAATTTTGCAAAAGATTGCACAATTCATATTTTTTGAGGTAAATATATGTACAAACACAAAGAGGTGAATGAAATGAATGACTTACTTGATCTCTGGTTCTTAATGAAAAATAATTTTAGTCTCTCTTTAAATGTGTTTTCATTCATATAGAATTCAACTTGTACCCTGAAAACAGAAAACAAAAACATATAAATTTATGCAAGTTCAATCATATCTTAATTTTTATGAAGATCAACACATATAAACTGGTTTATAATTCTCTAATTAACCTAAAGACTAATATATACAAAAAACTATTTGATTTAATGCATTACATATTTGAGTGAATTCCCTGCTACAGAAAATGAGACTTGAGTAAAATATTGATTTTTGGGAGAGAAGCAGTGACTTCCTAATTTTAAAGAGATAGTCATTTCAAATATCATATGCAGTCAATTCAATTGTCGGTATTAATGACTGTAATAAGTGGTATGAATGATTCAAAACAGCGAGAACACAAAAGTCTTTAATAAGTGTTTTGGGAATGATTTTGAATCAAGGTTTTCCAATTTTTTTTTTTTTTATGTTGTAAGAATCAATTTAAGCTTGAAAAACTCAATTTGGGCAACAACTCCTCAGATCTACTAAATCATAATTGTAAAGAACTGGACCTGAAAATTGATCACTTAATAAACCCTTCACTGCACCTAGGGCCTATTTGGGACACCACACTATATAACACTTTACCTTCTCATTTGTTTGTTTAGGCTAATATTAAAATATATGTGGATCAGCAAAGAAATGGTAGTGGCAAGTAGAATATTAAAGTTACCATAGATAGATTATAAAGCAGGCAATTCAATTAATAGATTGAATTTTATATATTTAAACCACAACAAAATAACATCAACAGTTTTAAAAATAGTACTATTTTAATAAACGCATTTGCTTTTTGTCTAAATTCTAGGAAACTGTCTCTCATATAATAGGGCATAATTAATATTTTCGAAATAGTGAGTGAAAAGAAAAATTCTGACATTAATAATCGTCAATTTTCTTAGTCACAGATATATTTCAGTTAGGATTTCAAAAACAGCTAAGAAAGGATTTCAAAGGTTAAGATTTCAAAACCAAGAAAGTATTAAAACTCTAATGTTTACACAAACAACAAAGATTTAATTTCATTTTTCCTAATATCACATTTTGAATATGTAATCTGCATAAACCAGATATGGTTTTGGTGTTTCTGGGTTTTTTTGTTTTTGTTTTTTTGCAAGAGTATATACCTGAGAGAAAACTGGGAGGAAAAAAGTAACTGACATATGAAGATGTTCATGTGTTAGAGAAATATTTCACTACTATAACATTTTATAATCTTCTATCCTGTATATTCAAGAAGACCCATGAATAGTTTAAAAGCAGTCTTGTGCCGCAAATGCAAAATGTCTTATTTTAATCAATTGCAAACCAAGTTTTATTTGTTATACCTTCTAACAGACTTGAATGTTCTCTAACTTTTGTCTCTTCTCCATAAAGAAAATATTTCTATCCACAATTTTTAATTCTCTTTTATCATCTTCTCATTTTTTCTTCAACTTATATGTAAAATGGTAAAAAGAAAAACTAGAAAGCAAGATTTTCACTTGATAGTGTCTCTAGAAAGAAGCCATAAAAATTGCAGTGAGGTCTTCCAGGAGAACACTTCCATACACTTATTTGTGTACATGCTCACATCCCTACAAACCCACATACTCACACATACTACAAAAGACCATGCACACACACAGACACAAAACTCCACTATTGTCTTGGAAATCCACCACTGGATCTGTTTCCCTTGTTTATCAAATGAAAAGTCAATTCATTTTAAATAAAGTAACTGTAATACTAATATCAAGCTAAATTAGTTAAAATTTGTTATGGATACAAAAACAAATTTGAGAGGACATATGGCTATTACACAAGTAATTCAGCAAAGGCCATGCAGATTTGCTTCCTAGAATTATCAAATTTATAAGAATACGAATCCATTCTTTGGAAAATGTCTGGAGTCCAGTACTGGATATATAACAGAAGAGCATTTTTTTTTTAACTTATATGAGATCATCTAAACCCTTAACCAAAATAATGAAGGATCTAGAAAACATATCACATGGGGAAGAGTAGAAGAAACTGGAAATATTTAATAAATATGAAGAGTCAGGAGTCATACGTACAATGATTATCTGTAAATATTAAAGTAGTCAACATTACTAAAATGGGATGATGCATAATGTGATGATCTATTGAATAGAACTAAAAATAGAGAAACAAGCAAATTATGAATGAGAATTACCCAGCTTTGATATGGCCATAGACAACAGCTTGCAAGCCACTTTTTTTTTTTTTCCCCTGAGAGTAAAGACAATTTTGCAAGATGTGAGGTCTCTCGTTAAATAACTTCTGAATCCCCATCTAATTATAAAATTATGTGAATTAAAAGTCTTAACAAATCTAGTGATCTCTCTGAGTCAATATTATCCTTGAGAAATATGGATATTAAAGCATGAATTTATACAAATGTTTTTTAAAGAAAAAGCAAAAAAAGAAAAATAAAAAGGAAGTAAGCGCACTTTGTGATCCTCGACTTCTTCTAGATACAGAAAAATGTCCATTAGGCTGACTGGTTATAATACACAGTCAGGCTTTCCTTTATTGGGTCTAATAACAACTCCTCCCAGAATCAAAGCATGGTAGTGGTAACATATGCTTTCAGGACCTTTCCCAGAACCACACACATATAGTTCTCTAGTACTCAAGGATTTAAGAGAGTTTAGTGTTTATCCTTCCCAAAGTTTTTCACAATTTTAACTGATTTGAAATATTCTCTCAGTAGTTATTTCCTGTTTTAGATTTAACTGTGCTTTCCTTCTCTCCCTCCCTCCCTTCCTTCCTTCCTTCCTTCTTTCCTTCCTTTCCTCTTTCCTGACATCCTCTCTTCTGAACTCCCTATCTCAATCTAATTTTATCTGAATTTACTTACAGCTGTAGACTATGTTAGTGTACCCTTTCTGGACCTTCTCCTGAACCAGAGTTTTGAATAAGACACTAGGGCAAATCTGCCCTCGTCACTTTTTAAAATGTCATTTTTATCACCTACTTATACCAAAGATAAAATTTAGGATCATATTGTCACATTTATCCTAATGCAATAATAATGACTGGTGACTTTAATCTTGAAAATGAGCCACGTGGGTGACCTGAGACCAAAGTGGACAATGATGAGCTGAAAGCTGTAGTGGAAGCGAATCCATCTCAACCTATGCATGAACAGCAGCAAAGTTTGACGTTACTATTCCAACAATTTTGGACCATTTGAAACAAATCGGCAAGATAAAGAAGCTGAATAGATGGGTTCCGCATGAATTGAACCAGCATCAGAAGAGAAATCGTCTCAAAGCTTGCCTTTCTTTGCTGTTACGACATAAAGGTAAACCATTTCTACACCAGACTGTTAACACGTGTAATGAAAAATGGATTATTTTTGACAATCACAAGCGTTCGGCACAATGGTTGGATAAAGATGAAGTGCCGAAACACAGTCCAAAACTGGATATTCATCAATAAAAGCTAATGGTGTGTGTTTGATGGTCCAGCACTGATATTATCCACTATAGCATCAGGAAACCTGGTCAATCAATTACAGTGGATGTCTACAGCAACTAATTGGACAAAATGATGAGGATGCTTGCGATTAAGTAGCTGAGATTGGTCAACAGAGACAGGCCAATCCTCTTGCAAGACAATGCCAGGCATGGAGCATGTGCCTATTGTCCTAGCTACTGAGGAGACTGAGGCAGGAGGACTGCTTGGGCCCAGGAGTTCAAGACTGCAGTGAGCTGTAATAAAGCCACTGCACTCCAGCCAAAAAAAGAACTAAGAGAGATAAAATATTGGACTCCAGAATCAGATGATATGCATTGGATTACCAGGTCTGCTAACTGTTATTCTCTGTAAAATGCTGATATTACTTCTATTTAACAGGGTTGTTATGGAAATTAAGGAAGATACTATATATATAAAACATACAACTGAACAATGGCAACTAATTACTTTTTCTGGTGTGTTGGTAATAAAAAATATTACTAGAATAAAGATTTATAATTGGAAAAACAAAAACTGTGGATCACCTATTTCAATTTGATGTGGTTGATTCCCACAAGAAACATTTACTCAGGAGAAATAAGGGTATAAGACAATAAAGAACTTCACTATTTACTTCAGAAAATTCCTGCAGATCAATTTATTTGAGATAATAAATAGTCTTGTCACCCGGCTAAACAGATCATTTATCAAACAATAGCTTACTCATTAAGACTTGCTTCAAAGCCCTCATTTTGTTGTGTCCACTAATTCTAAAAGATTTGTCAAGAACTTTGACCATTCCACATCAGTGTTCCACCTTGAAAGATTCCCCTTTCACCACTGGAGCATTGATCCCAAACCCTGATAAATATCTCACTTCTAGCATCCTTCTCCTGAAACATTACTAAAGCTTACTACCTTGCAGGGAGTTTGAATAAACACAGTTTTACTGAATTAACGGGTTTTCTGGTGACTTTTCAATTACTTGAACAACAGTATAAACGGAGTTATCCTATACCTGCCACTCCATAACTTAATTATTTTTACTCAAAATTAGAAAATGAAATCCATATCATCATTTTTAATTACTACATGGTATTCTTCTATGTTAATACTCCCCGTTATTCACCACTCCCCAACTAGTGGATCTTTAGGCTTTGTTTACAATCATAAATAACAATAAAGAAAAAAATCTTCATTTTACAATAGTAATAAAAAGTAAATAATAAATATATTTTCTACATTAACACTAAATAATGTGAAATCCGAATCTTAGGTTTTCTAAAACATATACGTCAAAGAATACAGCACTAATCTAAAATTCTAGTTATATTCTCATCATTTTAATAAATAAGCCTCTTCCATGGAACCAGCTTAATATATTTTCTCCAAACTGTTGCAGAAGGCAGACGATGATATAGTAAAAGTGTGAAAATATTATACTAGAGAAAAAGTCAGTTCTGTCAGAAAAATTATCCAAAACTTGAAAATAGATAAAGGCAATTACTAGATGCTCTTCCAGTGCCGTGCTGGACTTGACTTTCTATTTTCTGTGATATTTTACAACTGTAAAGGAGTAGACATTAGCATGCAGAGTTTTGTCTAACAGGTAGGCAAAGAAATAGATCAGTAAGAAAAATAAGGACTATTCAATAAATAGATTTTTAAAATGCTTATCTAATTAGCAAAAAAAATGAACTTGGGTCTCTATCTCACATTATATAATTATGTTAAATCACCTCTAAATTAAGAAACATTTTAAACTCTTATTAAAAAATATTTCACATTTTTTGACTTTAAATAAGGAAAGGGTACTTTAAATACAAAACAAAAACATAAAATATGTATAAAATCTTTGCCTGGATAGATAAGTATCTAAACCAATAAATAACTTCAATGTAGGGCTCAGAAAATTTGAAGATCTCAAATTTATCACAGACAGTAATTACTTGAAATCTTAAAAAGAGTGAAAACACAAGTCCATAACTGGGAGGAAAACATTTGAATAAAAAAGTGATAAAGGTTAAAAACTGAGAGTATATAAAGAATTCTTAACAAATCATTAAGAAAAGAACAAAGATGCAACCAAAAGACATGAACTGGCATTTCACAGAAAAAGAACTATATTGGCTAATGAATTTAGGAAGAAATGTTTAACCTCATTAGTACTCAGGATATAAGACTATAGTGAGGGAACATCTTATACCCATTTGACTGGAAAAATAAAGTATAATAATGCCAAATGTTGCAGAATGAATCAAAGGATTTCTTGTTAATTATTAGTGGAGTGTAAGTTGATGCAATCATTTTGGCAACAATTTAGCATTATCTAGTATAATTTAATATTTACATATTTATCACCCAACCATTCCATTCTAGATAAATGCCTTAGAGAAACTTAAACATGTACTCAGATGCATGTACAAGAATGTTCAAGGAATGTTCATGAGAGCAAACAAACAAACAAATAAAAAACAGAAGGAACTTAAATATCCACTGACAGGGAAAAGAATAAATTGTGACATATTCATACAATGGAAAGTTACAATAAAAATTAATGAACTATGGCTATGTGCAACAATATAAATGGATCTTTGTAAAATAATGTTGAATGAACGATGCAAATCTAAGACTACATGTAAAAAAAAATAAGACTACATGTAGCATAATACTCACTTTCATAAAGTTCAAAAATATTTAAAATCTATGTATTTGGGGGTACCCATACTCTTTTAAACTGTATTTTTTAAAAGCAAGAGAATGAAAAGCCAAAATCAAGGCCAGGGAAGAGAGTGCAGAAATCCAGAGTTAGATGTAAGTTGTTTATAAAGTATTAGTTCTTTGAGTGTCCACAGGTGTCTATACATTATCAATAAATAAATTAATTAAGGAATCTTCATGAATGAATGAATGAAGTATTTGAAGGTCTATCCACAATAGGACAATGAGGAGAGTGCCATAAACTAAGAATTATAACTAAGATAATTCTGAGCCTTTGGGGATAAAAATAGTAAATATTTTATATTTATAAAAACAGGGTAGAAGGACTCCAAGGAGCTACATACATGAGAAGAAATTTACATGCTCTACTAATAAGTAAATGAATCAAATCTTTTAACACTAGCAGGAATTTGGTAGGGCACCACATGGACTAGGATTGGCAAGCTTAGATGAGACGAGAATACACATGGAAGATCTCTTCTGATTTAAGACATGCCAAGTGCAAAGGGAAAAATATTTAAGAAAAAGTATAATACTTTTAGGGAATTAACAGGAATTAAAATAGCTAGAACACAGTCAGCATATCAAATAAAAGCAAGATATCAAAGTAGAAAGGTAGAAAGTAGCCCATCTAAGTTAAAGGAACTTGAATAGAAACTAATAAATACACTAATAAACAGTGACAATAGCATTATCAAGAAAGACTATTTACTGAAAATCCGCGGGTACTATGCTGAGTACATAGATGTATTGCCTCGTTTAATCCTCAAGGCAAACCTTCAATCAGTACCATTAATAGCTCCATTTTAGAGATTAGGAGACAGAGGCATTCGTCCAAAATCATACAAATCATAACTGGTGCAAACAGTACTTACTCCCAGGTAGTCCAATTCTGGAGCCCACACACTTAACCCTGACTCATATCGATCAAATTAACTTTTCATTTTTTAAGTTTATGTGTTTTGTTCTGATTACAAAATATATTCAAACAGATCACAAAATGTATTACCATAGCTAAAGAGACATTTTAGGAACTAATTGGATAAAATTTATTTACACAAAAAAATGTCTAACAATTTCAGTTTCAATTAATTTAGTCAGTAAAAATTATTTCCTAAGGCTTTACCATGTGTTAAGTACCATACAACTTGATGTGATGGACACAGAAACGTAGTACTCAGACTCCTCTTCCTTCAATAATAGCTGGATAATCTCCAGCTGCCACCTGCTTCCTGGTCTGCTTCCAGGTCTGCCTCAGCTGCAAAGAGCCACCTTACATGAGGTCAAGCCCTTCCCAGGACAGCCCATAACCCAAACTCTGTATCAGGGTCTGCTTATGAAGAACCCAATGAGAGACACTGACGATTACTTTTTATTAGATTATCTATGAATTTCATAGTAACTCTACCAGATCAAAAACAAGCAACTGATTATGGTTAAACTGGCAAGATACAGATAAGAGGAAATCGCTTTACCACAAAGTTTTCAAAGTAATTCAGGATTCTGCTTCTGACAATATGGTAGACCAGATGTCCCATGAAACCATCCCCAAAGGAAACATCTAAAAAAGTTGAATAAATTATTTTACACACACACGCGCACGCACATACACATACACATGCGCGCGCGCGCACACACACACTTTTTAGCATGCATGGATTAGCAGAAAAGTAAGGAAAATCCTTAGAAGCCAGAAAAGAAAATAAGAATCCAGAGAAGTAAGCCAGCACCGAAGCTGCTGTTCACCCTGGTGCTATCTGCCAATTTTGGTGATACGGACTTTGTATTGTGACTGGCCAGAAACTTGTCAAAGAAATCCCCCATAAAGAGCTCCACAGAAATCCCCCACTGAAATCCCCCTCAAAGAACCAGGATCCCAGAAAGGAAACATCATCAGTGCATGAACTAAGAAAAATTTCTCTTACAGCAGAAGCAGATGGTGAACACTTAGCTGTCTTGCCACAGCTCTGAGCACTACTGGGAGGGAGGCAGAGAGACGCTGAGACCCGTGATTAGTTTGCTTGGACTGCTATAACAGAACATCATAGATTTCTCGGTGGCTTCAACATAAATTTATTTTCTCACAGTTCTGGAAGGTAGAAGTCCAAGATCGAGGGGCCAGATTGATTTTTCCTGAGGCCTCCCTCCTTGGTTTGTAGATGACTGTATTACCGTTTTCTCACCGTGTCCCTACATGGTCTTTTCCTCTGCACACACCCTTCCCTGGTGTCCTTCCATGTGTTCAAATTTCCTCTTCTTACAAGAACATAAATCAGATATTAAGGCCCCTCACAGCACCCTCATTTTAACTTAATCACCTCTTTAAAGACTCTATTTCTAAATACAGTTACATTCTGAGGTACTTGGGATTAGGGCTTCCATATATGAATGTTGGGGGAGGAAGCAATTCAGTCCATAACACTTGCTGGCAATAGTTCTGAAACCACTGACTCTAATTTCTCACCTCTTATTCTCTCTTTAACCTGTCCTGCCTCTCTACCAAATCAGCAGTTACCAAGGTCGCCAGGTGGCTATCAGACCTCACCTCACTTACTCTATCAGCATTAGGCACAGTTATCAGTTCCTATCCCTGAATCACTTTCTTCACTTGACTTCCAAGACACTCCATTTTCTTGGTTTTCTTCCTAGTTTATGGTTTACTCCTTCTGAGTAGTACCCTTGGCTGATTTCTTCTTGTCTATTCTTAAAATCCATCCTCTTTTACAGCTACACTCGAAATGTAATCCATGTATATGCCTAGGACTGCCAAATTTGTATCTCCATCCCAGTCCACTCCCCCAAACTCATATACTCATTCAACTGCCTACTCAACTTTTCTACTTGAATCTCCAGTGGACATTTCTAACCCAGCATAACCAAATCTAAATTCCTGATTTTCTTCCCTGAAACCTTCTCCCCATTTGGCTGATGCCAAATCCATTCTCCTTGCGGTTCACCCAAAGTCACGTAGTTATACCTGAATCCTCTTTCACTTGAGTACATATTCATATTATTCTCTGAAGTTCTTTGAAAAGTAAAAATCTTTTAGCGGAATAAGAAAGAAGAAAAAGAAAAAAAAAATGCTTGCAAGGAACATGTTTTTTTCATACAAGCAATAGTGACTTAAAGATATTTAAACATGCTTTCAGGTTAAAATTTATTTTCAATGCAAGACATGGTAAAACAAATCAAAAATTTAGGTGAAAAGTGGAAAAAATGAAGCCAAATTGAAGCTCCATCCATGTATCAACCCACAAATATAGCAGCAAAATATTTCAAATCATCAAAAGTACTGCGATGTGCAACGTCTTCATATTCTAAGGCATGACCTTTAATTACATATGACTGCAAAAGCTGCCAGATTGGATCCCCGGTGTGAGTGATGTATAGTGACATGGAGGGGAGTTCTGTAAAGGAAATAACCACCTACTTTTCTTCTTCACATCACCTTATTGTGTCTGAGAAGGGAGGGACTCTGACCTGCTTGATGATATTCCTTATGCCTACCCTCTTTCTTCCCCCAATTAATTCCAATTATGGCATGCGGAATTCAGAATTGGTTTTGTGTCAGAATAAAGTTTGTCATCACATAGGTTCTTAAGCCTTATTAAACCTCAAGCTCCACTGATGAGACACTAATCAGTTTTGCTTATAATTATGTGCCCGGAGCCTAGATCACAGCGGATGCTCACTAATATATAGGGAATTAAAAGTTGCTCTGCAGTAGTTACTTCTAACACCCCGTTAGCATACAAAGTTGACAACTGTCAGAATGCAGAGGCTGGCAAGCTGTGGATGCTGCCATCTGGCATCTATGCTGAGAAACAGAAACTCCCAAATAACCTTGCTCCAAAAGGGAACACATTTGTTAATTTGAGAATGCATGGTTCCTATTTGCTGTGGATGATATGAATAAGTTAGCATACCATGATACTTCTTTATTCCTTCAACCAGAATTAATTATCATACAAGTTTTCAATAAAAATATTCAGCTGGACTCTAAAAAAAATGAACAACTCCTAAAGTAACTAAGCTTTCTTCTGCCTTGCTTGCAGACAGGCCAGGCCCTGCTTCCTTTAGCTCTCACTTTTGATGCTACCTGAATCTTCATTCTCATCAAAGTCTTAGACAACTGACACACAGGTATTTGTGCTTAGTGCACTCTATTCCTTTTACAAAAGTACTTATTGCAACATATTGAAATTGCATTTTTTAAAGTCTGTATTTTTCAAATGAGTCTTAGAGATCAAATAACTGTTCCATGTCATAGGACACAGAACACAGAACTATAAAAGGAGGGGAAAAGTAACTTCAAAAATATTTATTTAATTAGAAATTTGGTATATTTTTATGTTGAAAGCATATACTCTCTTTGAGCAAAGTGGAAGCAACTAAGCTTAGTGCTTTGTAAGAATAATGAGCAAAAATAGACTGAAACAGACAGGAAGCTACCAGATGGAATGCATCATTAATAACGTCCAACTACGAGCCTCATCAAGAGTTGATTTGAGGGCATGTTTCTTGCTGTGTGTCTCTCCAGAGCTGCCAGTAATGGCTTTCCTTGCATCTAAAATTGTGAGGCAGAAATTGTGTCTGTTTTGTTCATTTTGCTTGTGTTTTCAGAACTAACACAGTGCCAGATACACATATCAAGTACTCAATACATTTGCTGAGTGCTGAATAAATTTTCTACACAAAAGTTTGTTTTCTTCTTGTTCCTATTTACATTTTTATCTATCAAAATCATGTTGACAATTATAAATATCTTCTGAACATTTTTTTCTAATTTTCAGTCATCCTTCCTTATATGTTGGGACTTAACAATTTGGAATTCTCAACCAGCAATCTCCTTCAACCTCCTCAATAGTTCACCAAATGAATCAGTCACCATATCATTATGTTCTTTTGTGTGAGAGGCACCAATGGGAAAAAAATATTTTCCTCACTGACACTTTCAGAATATTTAAGGTACTTTACACAAATTATAGATAAAATTTGGCTAAAAAATGTATACTATGTAAACATTTACTTAAACATTTAAATAAATGCATGTGTTATATTTAAATATTAACATATATTAATATTTAAATAGTCAATTGCCTCTCTGTATCTATATAAAAATAAAAGATGACTGATTTCCATGTATTTTCGGGTATTTTCTTTTACATATTAATAAATAAATTCTAAAACTATAACTTTAGTAATTCTGCTAAACGTGCCTTTTAGAATCATGAAGCTATTTGTCCTTGAAATGAACATGTGAGATATCTCCCAAACCTACAAAGTCCAAATATTAGATCATCAGTTTTTAGAGGAAAACAAAAATGAATACAGTTCATCTCAGAGAACAAATGAAACAAAGCTATAATAAATGATTTAATCTATTCTAGAGATTTGGCCTCTTGATACACCTTGTCTCTGGTTTAGGAAAATTGAAACATATGTTTTAACATACTAAAGGAGTATCTGGCAAACTTCCAGGTCCTGGCTCACCATCATTTCCAATATTCACGGAAAAGGACTATAAGGATTCTGTAGTATCACATTTCCAACCTTTGGGGGATGAGGATAACTTTACTAGCAGCCATGAATATGGGAATAACCACAGCACGGCCCCTTCCATGCTCCTGAGGCTTGCCAGTAGAACTCAGAAGGCTGCCACCTCACCTTCTAACCCCGATCAAGAAGTCTTCCAACTCTAGATATAAGGCTGTTAGGCTTCCATTAACATGCAATCATTCTACACTATGAAACAGGTTGATAAACTCTGAAGAGAACTAATAGAATGCAGACTTGGTTACAACTCTTTCTAGTATTCATGAAAATATGCATGTTTCCTTTTTGCATTCATAAAAATTAAGCAAGCATTGACTTACCATTAACAAGAAGTTGTTCTTTAGAATTAGAAAAAAGTTGATGTGAAATTAAAGGCTGACTATGGACAAACTTTGAGAAAATAATTGAGAATCAATTGTAATGAAATTTTTCTTCTTTATGATAGATCACATTTTACTTCATTTAAAGGAAAAAAGCAAATGCTAATAATTCTTGTAGTTTTGTCTAACAATACACCAAAGTCTACAAAGATCTCTATTTAAATTACATTTAAACGATACGTTTATGTAGAAGGTATCGGCACTTGCCAACTCCATTTCAATCCACTTTCACTTTCTTTATGCGTGTTTACAAATTCTACCCTTTTTAATACCAAATTGCTTGTAAAATTACTTCATGTTAACCTATGTTAATAAAATTTAAAGATTAATTTAGGTGAATTTAGTTTAGTTGTCCATAAATGAGTTACAGGCTTATTAAAAACTAGATGTAGATGCTGAAAAACACTACATATGCAAAAAGTATTACTAGAGGTGCCAGCAGTTTTTGATGAAGAACAGATGTATGTATACCAAAACAATGCTCTAATACACGTGAGGAATCAGTAAAATCTGCAGTAATCAAGTAACTATAACTTCCAAGCATGTTTATGCTTTGACTCGAAATAATTTGCAGATGCCTGAACTATTTTATTTCTTATGTACACCATCACTTAGGACTCCTTAATTTGCAACTGAGAAAAAGAACCTATTCAAATTAGCTTAAATTAGGAAGTGAAAAGTGCAGACCGGTGATGCCTGCAGGCATGGCTTGAAGCAGGAGCTCATCAATTTCAGGGAGACCTTATTTCTTTTCTCCATCTCCCAGCTTCACTTCCTTTGCTCTATTCAAAAGCATATTTTCCTTCATGGTATGTATTTTTATTTGGATGATCCAAGGTATTGTTGCCTGTTCTTCAAATGTTACCAACACAGAGTCACGGACTGTGTCTTGTACTTTTTTGCATCCCCTCAGTGTGTTGACTCTATAATATATCCCTCAAAGTTCTTGTTGAAGAAGCAAAGGGGTGTTTGCATTGGCAAATTATCTTCTTTATGCATTTTAATGTAAAAAGATGGACCTTGTAGCACTTATGAGAGCTGTTTATTAGCTTTAGTAATTTGTTTTCTGTTATGCAAGTGTAAGGTATTAGTAACACAAAGGTTGAAATGCAGACATTAAAATGTATCATAGCACCATAAAGTTAGGTAAAATTATCTGAAACGTGTTCAGAATTAGTCACACGTAAATAATGACACTTTACTAGTAAAACTGAGTGACATAAAACGAATGATATTAATAATATAAGAAGTTTTCTGAAAATGAGGCCATTATCTTTATAGTTTCAAGTACTTTAAAAGCTGCTTGAATTTCTCTCATGGGGAAGAATATTAACAGGAAACCATTATTCTCCTTGTGAATCAGCATGTGCTCTTTGAAAGTAACATATATTTCTAGCATATGAAGGATATATGCTTAATTACTCAGAAACTTTCATTTAAATAAAAAATATAAACTTATAACTGAAAAATGTTCTAAGTTTAAATAATTTAATGTGAAGAAAACTTGCCGGTACACGTGAAGGAATATGACTCATAAAAACACTGTAAAAAGCATAGAGTTGAATTCATTTCTCACTATGATCTGCCAATATTAAAACTATTTCCTAATTTGTTTGGTTCAGCAGTTGCCATGAAAAGGTTCAATCTGGAGATCAAAAACTATTCACGAAAAGTTTTTTCCACTTGTGCATCTTCCATAATTACCTAGTCTAATCACTTTATCCCAAACATGTAGGAAATTAAAATCATGTAGAAACTTGACATACACAGGTAAAATTGAAATAAAAGAAAAAAATGAGCCCAGATAACTAATATTACCAATAACATTTTCATTTCCAAAGTGTACTTGTATTATATTGATTAATAATACTATTTTAAATACCCAGGTGGATCACAGCATGTTAATACATGCCTGCTATATGCTGGGCATGTATCTTTTTCATTTAGCATTATGAAAATTCTTTGAGCCAGGAATTATTATCCACATATAGATGAGATTGGTGAGGCTCAGAAAGTTCAGTACATTGCCTGAGATCACACTACTAAGTTATGAAGCTGGGATCTAATAATAAGTGCAATTTTACAAGGAAAATAAAATGCATTTTGAAGACTCACTCCCCTATTTCTAAAACTTTGTCTTGTACAAACACTGGATGCAAAGAGTCACGATCTCCTTCTATACAAGGAGTTCTTTCGAACGAAATTTTACTTATAGATACAAAACTGAAGCCCAAAGTAGATACGAGATTTGAACAGAGGTGCATCTCTTTCACCCAGTGACAGAGCAAGAATTGAATGTAAGACCAATTCTTAGATCATGACTCTTGCTAATGTACCAAATTTCTCCTGCCATTTTCCTTACTCTTAAACTATCAACTTTCTTAGCCTTAAATGGATTCCAATTAACTACCTCCAATAAGGATTTTTGAAAGAACAGGACAACAGTCGGTAATAGAATGACAGCCATCACATCACCAATTTAACAATCTCCATAACCAGTGCTCTAAGACAATGACCAGGTCTATTAGACATGCCTCCAGATCAAAAATTAAAAACTTATGCTTTTTATGCTAAAAATCCTGTTTCATTTTCAATTTCCTAATTTGTTTGGTTCACCAGTGTTGTGATCATTGGAAATCCACAGAGAGAAGTCCTTTTGATTTTTCATTAAGATAGAATTCTCCAGAAAGTTAGAATAAGATATAGAATTATTCTGAACAAACACTTTACTCCTAATATAACAATCCTGAGTAGCCCCAAGTATTTACAAAGATTGAGAAATGGTCTTTAGATACCACTAGTTTTATTACTCTGTGCTTTTCTCTGAACATAACACAAAATTCTAAGCTGGCATTTGAATTGCAAAAACAAATTATGTGTGATTCCTCTCCTCACTTCTCTTAGAAGTGTTCAAGGATCAAATAGAAATGGCATGTACTGGTTTCTTATTTTCCAGTGATATCTAAACCAAAGATGCTATCGACTAAAGAGCCATTAAGAAATACATTTTTACTCATTATGGGTTATTACCTACTATCTATAGCATAGTCCATTTAAGGAGGAAGCATTTTAGTTTTAAGTATTGATCATAAAAAACACAATCGCGAATGGAGTCGAGATTTATCTTTTGTGGGAGTTTACTTCTTGCTGGCTTATGACTGTTTGTCAGTAATAAAAATTGGTTAACACTTCCTTTGCTCATTAGGTAGAATTATTCCCTTGACTGGTGACATCAATGTGTTTGTAACAACCCCATCTGCAATGCTGGCAGCCTGGCCTAAAATGTACTGATAAAAGGAGCCGCAGCAGGCATTTTGAGAGAGAGCTATTCCAGTCATTCAAGAGCAGAAAACGTCAGACAGGATGTGATTGTGCATTATACCTTCCATGCTTACAATTACGCTATACATAAATATTTAACTCTTGAATAAGTATCTTAAAATAAATAATGTAACTGAATGACAGATTCAAAAACCTTGCATTTAAATAACAGTGTTAGAGAACAGATTTTATGTCAAATTAGAGCAATTCAATAATGGCTTAAAGTCAGAGTACATTCCGTATACTCAATTATTCTAAGGTATTGCAAAATTAAATTGCTGAATTGAGTATCTGTAATGATTAAGACATTTTTCTGATATGCCTCTCTCTCATTGATCATTAAAATAAACACATTTAAAGCATGCAATTGCAAGTTCATTAAAACTACAGATTATAAATAGTATTTCAGACGAATAAGGAGCAAATAATCATAACTTTATCCATGACAATAAAAACATTTGAACATTGTTTTCATCATTTCAACCCCCTGAAGTTATAATATATCCTACAGTACCTTTTTCTTGAATCAGATATTGATGGCTGAAGTCGTGGAAAAGGCACAAATGTGGATCGACAAGGAACTAGCTGTGGAGACATTATAATCTTCTGCTCAGATATTTGCTCACGAGAAAAATTTATTTACAGCCACATACTCCTTTCATCCAGTAGCATGATCAAAGAAATGGAGTCTTGTGTTTTTATCATGATTTTTTAAGGATTTTATAGGATGTAAACATTTCAGCTTAACAGCTGATTCTAATTTCTTTAATGCTATCTTTGACTCAGCATCACTTGACAGACTATTAAGGAAATGTTGATGATGCAGGAAGACCAGTGTACTGGTTAACATGATTATTTTACAGAGCACTGTGTATTCATTAATAGCAAATACACTGTCACGATATTCCTCTCGGCTTTTTTCTAAAATCTCTTATTTACATTTATCTGGTCGCAAAGATGTTTGGTGTTCAAAATATAGAACATAACACTTGTTTCGGAAAATATAACCTATGATCTTTTCTCTGGTAAACAAAATCAGATGTTAATCTTCAGACAGTCCACGAGACTCAGACCATGTCTACCAAACACACAAGCTTTACAACTCAAAAAAATATGCAGAAATCATACTTCACACACCAGCAAGGGCCCTCTACAATAAAAAAAATATATACACACTAAATGTCAAATTCTAAGAGGACACTACTGTTTGACACATGCCCTACAAAATGGCTGGCACTTTTAGGGACACAATAAATATGGAAAAGTTTCTTGTGGACATAATAGGAATGGAAGAACGTACAAAGAAAAATGTGTGAATTCATAAAAATGCAAAAATATAGAAAATGTTAAAATCCTATTAAAATACTAGGAGGATATTTACAATTTATGACAACTAAAGTGCACAGTAGCCTATAACTATTTTTGAAGCCTTACTCATGATAACCTTGTTCTGATTAAAAAATCGAAGCAATGTAGTTGTTCAATAAAAGAAAATTAGTTAAATATTTTGGTACGTCAGTAGTATGGAGTAGTACTGCAATCACAAATAATGACGGAAAGCTATTCATAAAGTACAATCAAGTGGGAAACTGATAAACAAATAAAAAATAGGTTAACAAATACTCTTGTGGTTTGATCCCGTTTGGATAAAGCATACACAAGTAAATATAAAAAAAATCAGAAATATTATACACCAAATTACTAGCATTAGTGAAATTAAATTGTGCTTTTTTATTGAGTTTCTGATACTTGTTATCTTCTACCTTTCTTCCAGTGATGACATCCTGCTATTGTAATAAAAATAAAGCACTAAAAAATGAGACACACCATTTGCACCTGGTAACATCACTATTACATTTAACCATGATCTACTTTTTAAAATGTTTATCCCTTCAAAATAACTTTCTGAATGTGATATATGAACATTCAAATAGCTGCTCTCTTTTAAAATAAGCCATACTGGACATCACATCATGCCCTTGGTCCTAACTACCATTTACGAATTAACTTAGCCAATCAGACTTCAGCCCCTGCCACTTCCCCTGAGTTATTTGTTAGGCTCAGATCAGAATTTAAAAGATCAAATCAAAGGCAAATCTTTACTGTAAATAAAAATTTTACAGAACATAAGTTCTTGACCTTATCGCTGCCCAGAGATCAAGAACAATACCATTGAATACCCTCGTAACTTTTATTCTGTTGAAGAGTCTGTGGGGAATTGCTTATTCCATTCCCTCAGGGGCAATGGAAGGACTTTTCCATTGACAGCTTTGGAGACATTTTCTTCAACTCATCTGAGCTGGACCTTTCTACTAGCTCCATCACAGAAAATCCTTGCAGTTCTCATAGCAGAATCTCCCCACAGACTTCCAAGAAGGACAAGCTACCATCTGAGGATTGTAACATGGAGAGATGTGGCATGAAGGCAAAGGCAAACTTGGTAGCCACACTGACTTGCACTTAAATCCAGCTGCAGGCCGACTAGCCATGGGATTTCCAATGCACTATTAACTCTTCTGAGACTCACAGTTTCCTCTATGTAAAACGGAGGGAGTGACTCCTACTTTCTAATGTTTATGAAAATAAAACGAGAATGTATGTGAATTAGGTATAATAATATCTAATATAGAAACTGACATGTAAAAGCTTCTCAATATTTTCTCTCATCTTGATTAATCTGGTACTCTTAAGATAACCATTATCATATAAGGGATAACAGTGATAAAATTTCACCCCAAAACAAATATACTGTCCATAAGGCCACACCATATTATCACTGAGAAATTTAAATTTGTGGTAAGTTGATGAAATAATGAAAATAACTCTAGAGCTCAGTGATTATTTCAGCAGTCTCTAGTTGGTCTGCACTGGAGTCTTTCTCCATGAAGTAGTAAGTTATTTCAACAATTTAATGTAACGATGCTAAAATGCCTGCTGGCTGAAGGGAAGACGTGACTACTGAAGTAGTAGTTCCTAGCATTTAGAAGTCACAGAGTCGCAATTAGGAGCAGCTGGGTTTCCCAATAGGCTTATCTGTGAGTCAGCTTTCTTGCTGCCACTATGTACAGCCAACAAGACACTCGCATTTGTGGTTTAGTTTCCTTCGCACAACACTACAGTAAAATGTTTTTTTTGAAGTAAACAAAGTCTTCATTTTATCAGTCCTTTACCCTCTTAGGAAAGGGATGCCTTATCATATGTTAGTATTTATTTATTCCACAGTGATTCAAATGAGGATTAACAGAAATAATATTCTCATTTAAAACTTAAGTCCATGAGACATCTTTTCAAAACATCGGAGTTTGGGATAACAGTACATGCTAACAGGAAGAACTCATTCTGATTCTGAATAGTTCATAAACATTAGTAGTCAAGAAAGAAACAGGGAAAAGTAGGTGACATTTACAGTTTCCACGTGATTTATTTGGACGTGATTTGAGTTTCCAGAACATCAATAGAACCATTCAGCAGCTAAATTCATTTTTAATGTTAATATCCTGGAACTCATTAACATTTCCAAGCTTCAACCTGGAACATGAGTCTTGTTAATCAGAAAGGAAGGAAAATGTTGAGATAAACAAGAGAGATTTATAATCCTTGAGATTAGACGTTTCTTATTTCATCCTTGAAATTTCATCATACTTAGAAGAATTCTTTGTGCATAATATTTACTAAATAAAATAAAATGAAAAAGAAAAAAGTAGAAAAACTGCCAATATATTGCAATCTTCAATAATTTACCATGAGGAACACATACTCTTTAATATGTTTTAATGATTCTCTGTCACTGAGCCAAAATCAGTTACTTCCATTGTCCATATGTGCTTTTCCAAACGTAAAAGGATGTTTAAATGATAATATTCCACTCTACTAATATGCTTTGATGAATAATCAACTTAATGAGCTCCTCTTATAAATCAAGGTGTAAAACCATATAACTAATCTATAACATAAGGCACTACAATGAAACAAAGAGGTCAGACTGCTTACTTTTCTATATCATCCTGGGAACATTGTTTCCTCCCACGTAAATTTTGGTCATTCAAAATTTACCCCTTCTAAAAGAAAGCTGCAGCAATTCAAAGGCAAAGAAAATTCTCAAATAATCAACATACACAGAGATCTCTATCTAGTCATAACCAAATTTCATTCTTTTCCTGGGCAAACCAAGGATGACATAAATAATGCATGGAATAAAATTTATGTTGTCAAGTTAGTGACCAAGGTGACCATTAAAGATATTACAATCCAACTTCAGTATTTCTAGTATCTACCAATATCTTCCAAGGCCCAAGGCTTTTTCAGTGATGCTGACACAATGACTAACAAAAAGTTACTGATGTAGTGAAGTTCTCTTCCAATGTATTAATAGAACAACTGTTGGCCTTCTTAGGACTGTATGTGTAATAAGAAAATTACTCCTCAATTATAAAAGATCATGGTTCTTATTTCTCTGTGGAAATGTTTATATGTCTCATAATGACAAGGATCATTTAAAAAGAGAGATATAATCATCTCGAAAAAAGACTATAAATATGAACCTACTGTACTGAGAGCATTAACTGAGAGCACTCTTATGGACCAAATTGCATCTGGGAACTTTTCAAGTTCTTCAGTCTTCTGAGGTGCTTAGTCACCCAAGAGATATGACTAGCTTTCTCCCATGCTAGAAATCCTGGAATTCTTTAAATCCATGTGGAAAGAAAAGCCTCAGCTTAGTTGTAGAAGTGTTTATATTAATATTCACTCAACAATTTTTATATCTTCTTTTGTGGTTGGCATCATATATAAGGCAGTGAACAAAAAATAGCTTTTGTTCTCATATAGCTTATATTATAGCCAGAAGAAGCAGAAAATAAACAAACCATAAAAAAGGTTTACTTACAAATTTGAGTAAGTGCTATGAATGGAAAGTCCATGATGCTGAGAGAATGGGTATATTGAGTGGGTGGTAGGTACCAAAGCCCTCTCCGCTAATACCACAAGGCCTGAGGGACTTCTCTCCTTGTAGATGGTCAGCCCGAAAAGTAATTTTGTTTATGGAAATTGGCTTTCATTCACAATTTGAAGATAGTGCAAGATACCATTGATAAGGCCCAGTATTCTGGCGCTCAGTGCACAAAAGCTTGGAAGGTAATAGATGTGGGGGGAAGAAAACAAAGGATCTTTTTCACCAAAGATATATTAATGCACTGTCTCAGAAAACCACATTTTGCAGATTGCTCGCATCGCCAAAGATTGCCCATATTTTGGTGTCGAGAGCCTTTGATAGATAGCCATTTTCAGTGAATTTATACTTTGAGAGAAAAATCACAAACAGAGGTATTGTTCCACAGAGAAAACTGATTTCCCACTTGACTATGAGGGAAATTGTCTCTGCATTAAAAGTGCAAAACTGGCTATTTACATTACCTTAAAACTTCTCTTTTTGAAATCCTACTCCAGGCAATAAATATATACAAGCCACAGAATTATTATTTACATAGGCTTTGGAGACTAATTATTTGAGCTGAAATTGCAACATTTATGTCCTGAGATTATTCTCAGATGAAGAATAAGGAGGAAATGGGAAGACCAAGACAGCTCCTGTGAACAAAATTAACATTAAGTCATATTAAAAGAAAGCTTTCATCTTTAGCCTTTAAAATCTTAAAAGAAAAAAAAAGGATGTAACACTATTTCTTAGACATTTGATTAAAAGGTAAAACCCAGAAATAAAAGTAAATTCAAAATCCACAGAAATGGAATTTATCCATTTTTCATATATATTAAATAGATCTTAAAAACCACTGTAAGAAAAACCAGAGCACTTTACAGACCTGACAACTTCACTGATTTCTTTCTGCTGAATCACCCCAATGAAGGGGAGACAAAAACAGAATTGTCAGCATCCCCAGTACCAGAGGAGAATTCTAACATTTTAATTTTCCTAGTAGAGACTAGCCATAGCATGGACCTATACCTATATACCTTTCAAAATCACCTACCTCCCTTTTCTTTATCTATCTGACTCCATGTTATCAAAGTATAATTTTGATTATAATTTCCCTTTTCATGCCTATGGTTTAATGTGAAAAAAGACACTACCCTAACATTACGGTCTGTATCTCAGTCATACTTTAGTTTGCTAAGCATGAGTCAACTGCTCTGAAATTACAAAAATCTGGATGTTCTTGCAAAGTCAGGTGTCCAGTATTCTAAGAAAAGTCTGAGACACTGCACCCTGGGCCTCATCAAGGTAAGGCCATCATGGTGTATTCACCAAGTGGCCAACCGCTATCTCATGTTTTCTTTGATTTGGTTTTATCAGAGCTGGAGCCCATTCCACTAAGTGAAGTACCACAAGAATGGAAAAACAAGCACCACATGTTCTCACCATCAAATTGGTATTAAATGATCAACACTTAAGTGCACATACAGTAGTAACATTCATAGGGTGTCAGGCAGATGGGAGGAAGAGGGGATGGGTATAAACACACCTAATGGGTGTGGTGTGCACCATCTGGGGGATGGACACGTTTGAAGCTCTGACTCAGGTGAGGCAAAGGCAATATATGTAACCTAAACATTTGTACCCCTGTAATATGCTGAAATAAAAAGAAAAAAATGAATTTCAAAGAATAAAATTCAAATTGTTCAGCTGTTACGTATTTGTAAAAGTGTTTGTCCTAAGCAACTCATTTAAAGACAGTATTAATAGCACATGGGAAACTGAAGAACTGGAAAGCCTAGATCAGTTAATGATAATGCCAATTAAAAATGACAACTGAAAATCATTCTAATTAATATCTGAGAAAACATAGTAAAATTCATCCCTATGTAAGCCCTTAAAAAGCTGCTCGAAAACTTTTTTTGGAATCATGCTATTTTCTTTGTACATTTTTATAACCTTGGTTTTACTGGCATCACTACCTTACAGTATAAGGATGCTACATACAAGTTTTTACTATAGGTAATTTTCTTCATGGGAAACCCTAATGTGAAGTCTATGACTGTATATAATGTCAAGCCATATTGAAATTAGGTTTTTATTAAATCATAAGACTCAATTTTCAATGGACCATTTGACTGTCTTACACTGATTATTCTTAAAATTTCCTGACTTCTGCTTATCATCCTATCACCACCCAATTTAAAATTACCTTGAAAATGTACTAAGAGGATTAGATCTTGAGAAATGAAATATGCACTTCCATGAAACATATCTCAATTTTAATTTTTTAAATGGCTTTAATCTCTTGTAAGTGAAAATTCATTGGCATAGGCAATAGGTTTCTTAGCCCAAACATGACTGACTGCTCGAGTGTTTTTCTGGTCCGGCCCTCCAGCAAGCCGGCCTTCTAGGGAGGCCTGAGTCAGCACACTGATGTAACCAAGGTGTTATATCCTCCCATGTGAACCCATGTGATCACGCTTTCCCATGGCCTGTTGCCACTATTGTTCTGAGCCATATATAAGCGCTCGCCATATTCTCAGTGAGCCACTGCATTACCCCCACCCCGACAATAAAGAGTATGTCTCATCCGCCCGCTGCCACCTGCCTCCTCCAATTTACTAAGCCTGCTCCTGTGCACTTGCTAGCCACGGAGCCCGCTCACCACATTTCCTCTTTGTGTTTTATTATGTTAACAGTTTTATATTCTGTCCAAACAAGGGCATTTCATGCAAAATGTTATTAAATACCTTCCTGAAGACAGAAATAAAAAATGAACACAAAAAAGTAATGCATTTCAATTAAATTATCTATGATAAACTAACTCAGACTCTTTAGTTATAGAAATAAATGAGCACCTTTTACTGAAGATTGATATAAGAGTATAACAAAATAACATTTTTCTTTGGAAAAACAAAGTACACAGATGGGTGACATTTATTAATTCATTCAACAAATATTTGAATATTTCATATGTGTTGGCACTGCACAGACTGCTGGAAATACAGTGCCCCCATGAGCTTTCTTATTATTATGCATATACAAAGTATAATTATTGGTATATTGAATATTTTTCAGTTTATAATGTTTGACTAGAGGTTTCTATTTCTATGTCTCCAAATATTACTATTTTACACTGTGTACACAATTTTAAAAATAAATTCAACTGATGTTTTTAATGACGTTAACGTTTCTAAGTTAGAACACCATTTTTTCGTATTCTTGCCAGCTGTTTTCAATTTCATGGCACATAGTATTTTGTTATTTTAATTAAGCTACTCTTTTAAAAAAGGGCCATTTCTCTCATTTATCTTGGTAGTCATTAAGTAATGATTGCATGTCAAATCAATTTCATAAAATGCAATGGCATGATCTCAGTGCCAGATTTTTAAATTTTGAAAGCAAATATGAAATGTATAATTTTCTCTGACAGCTAGAAGTAATTCAGCAAATCTTCTAAATATTAGCCACTAAACAATCATTACATAAAATTGTCTGATCTACAAAGCCCCATACTTTGGAACCAATAATTTATCAATCTTCACTACAACCCTCTCAGGAAACTGGAAATCAACCCACCATCCTTAAAAGAATTCCAAAACATATATTCCCATGGCTAAATAGACAATATTTATGGCATGGCTGGTGACTGTGGAAGGTCTTGACCATCCAACACATTAAAATATTACAATCTATTAATGCATTTAGACACAAACTTAAAATTTAAACTTTTATCATAAATACGTGATAATATTAGTTACAGTGGCATGCTTTCTTTTTATTACTTTAACTTTGTAAAACTAATTGAATAAATTCCTTACATATTCTGAAATAATATCTATGAAGTTAATCAGAATATATCCAACAAAGGAATGCTCAAATTTGAAGAATTATAAATAAATTAAAATGTTTCCTCGATTCAATTTTATTTTTAACAGTAGCCAAATTTTATAAACTACCAACATTGTGAATGCAATTCTATGTTGTTGAATGAAAGAATCATTCTTAGCAGTTTTTAAGTCCAGAAAAAAGAATATGTGCTTTTACATATTTTAATCACATATAAGAACACTTCCTTCTTCCTCTAACCACTGTCAAAAACAATCTCCTAATGCTGATGCATCATCAAATGTTCTGAACATTTAAAGATTCAAGAGGAAACTGACTGAAATTGCAAAATAAAATTCAAATTATACATGTAACTGCAAGTCAGGGACCATATTTGGGGGAAAAAAAAAACCTTGTCTGTATATCAAACTTCGTTTGCCAATTTTCCAATCCAATTCCCCTTAAAAAGAAGCTAGATAGAGCAAAATCATTCATCTGAAAATTATGTAATGCAAAATAAATATGAATTCGATTTTCCTGTTTGTGTCTTTGAGAAAATGGTAGCATTGAATACCAACCAACAATAAACAACAAAACTTTAAACACCTAAACATGAACATAGCATTGTGCTAGGTGAAAGCAGTATATTTATGTGGCTGAAAAATAGGTGTTTAGTTCTAGAAACATAGAGTTAGATAAATCTATGCTTAAAATTTATAGTCTACCTCTTATCAAGTATGTAACCTTAAAAATGTTCCTAATCCCCCATCTTCCTCATTACTTCAGCTATAAAATAGAAATATCCACTCATATTCATTGACTTGGTGACTGGATTAATTGAGATAAAGTACAAAAACATCTAGTACCTAATCATCACTCTGTAATTATTACATCTCTTCTTCCTTAAGTGATAAATTGAATAGAATATACAAACCAAAAAATCAGTAAATATTTTTAAAAATCAACACCTTGAAAACATTTCAGAAAAAACTCAATTAGAAATAAAATAAAATATGTTATAGAACCCAACAACATAACTTCGTGTAGACTAGTGATCAGCAAACCTGTCAGCCAAATCCTGCCTTCTGTTTTTTTATAACATGTAAACAAAAAATGGCTTTTATATTTTTTAATGACAGAAAACAAATCCAAAAATGAATATTTCATGACATGTGAAAATTACATAAAAATCAAATTTCAGTGCCCATATACAAAGTTTTATTGGAGCACAAACATGATCGTTAATCTACATATTGACTGAGCATGCCTTTAAGTCACAGCAGCACAGAGAAGTGACCCACAGAGCCCAAAATAATTACTATCTGGTATATACGTGGGCAAACTTTAACTCATCCTTGCTCTAGCAATCAGGATATGCTATATTCTGCCATGACCTATTTTGTTACATTGTAGCAGCACTCATAAGAGATTCACTTTGTAATGATGGAAAATTTACTGTTAATTATCTGATAACACAGTCTATACTCCTAACTACTCCATTTCCTATGAGAGGAGATGATGTCATGAAACTAAGAATAATGTTTACTGACTGAAGGAGGGGATGAAAATTTACTAGACAACTAGGTTGAGAGAAATACTTTCCACTGTACTCAGTTATTGATTAGTAATATATGTAAATATGTCACCTATTCAAATGTTAAAGAATTTTCCTAAATATTAGATGATCAAACACTTTAAGCACAATCATTTCCTTTGTCCAATAAAATATAAAAAATGTCCAGCACCTACAAAATTATATATACAATATAATTTATAAGAGAAAGTATATAAGAATACTTATAATTTTAAAGATAATGACTTAGAAGGTTTAAATAACTAACTCATTTATACTGAGCTGAAATCTACCTAACATAGTTTATTAAAAGAATATAGTTTCTAAAATGGACTTCTTGTCTAATTAGAATTTGTTAATTAATTTCCATGAACTGGACCATATATGTATTACCCTTCTATTATATAAACATACTTACAAAATTATATCAAGTATTTTCAAGACAAGAAAATGGGCAACCTGTTAACATGTAATTTATGAATATAAAACTTCATAGAGCATTAATTTAAATTGAGCACTTAAATATTTTTATAGAACTATGATTTTCCAAGATAGGATACTGGATAAAGGAGATGGAGCTATATAAGTCTAGGACAGTGGTGGGGAAACTTTTCATGTTGGAAGGCCACATTAATTTAGCTATTATCAAATAAGGGTGCATTCAAGAAACTTCAATTAGATATACTCAAAAATGCACATTATTTTGCAAAAACCTAACTACTATTTACTCAATAATTTCAAAAAATGAAAACTATTTGTGAATTTTAAAGTTAACAAACCTTTTAATGACTTTGTTGTGTATGCTTTTTGTTGCAAAGTATTTGAATATTGGGTTGCAGCATGGAGGTCCTCAGTTTCAGCTGATCCTCTAGATGGGTATCAGTCATTTGTGACCTTAAGGGCGTCTTGATTTGGGTTAGGCCGGAGAATGTAGATTCGCAGCAATAAGTAGTTAAAAAGCAAGAAAGCATTTTTTCGGGCATGTTGCTGAAGGTGTGGGTATTCTACTGCATTTTTCCATATTTCAACTGGATCTTTCTTAGCATCAAACAATGACTTTAAAATGTCATCTACTGGCCGGGTGCAGTGGCTCATGCCTGTAATCCTAGGACTCTGGGAGGCCGAGGCGGGAGGATAGCTTGAGGTCAGGAGTTCGAGACCAGCCTGAGGTAAGAGCAAGATCCCATCTCTACTAAAAATAGAAAGAAATTAGCTGGACAACTAAAAATATACAGAAAAAATTAGCTGGGCATGGTGTCTCATGCCTGTAGTCCCAGCTACTCAGGAGGTCGAGGCAGAAGTATTACTTAAGCCCAGGAGTTTGAGGTTGCTGTGAGCTAGGCTGAGACAAGGCACTCTAGCCTGGGCAACAGAGCAAGACGCTGTCTCCAAAAAAAAAAAAAAAATGTCATCTACTGAGAGCTCAATCAATTCCATCTGTAGTTCTTTAGGTACCTTGCTGTTACCAACTAAGTGAGGGTGAAATGCTAATCTGAGTGTGATGTCAAGATTCTCAAAGTCACTGAAACGTTCATTGTATTCTCCAATTAATAGGTCTATAACAGCTGTGTATTCTTTAAATGATTCACATATATCATCTTGCTCATCAACAACCTTTACTAAGCGGGCAAAAAGTTCATCCAAAATTTCCTTTTGAAGATGAAGTGTTTTGAAAAAAGATAGCTTTTTTTCCAAAATGCTTGGATTTTTTGCCACATATCATATATAGACTTAGTTTTACCTTGCAAAGAAATATTCGAGTTATTTTGATTTGACATGATACGGCATAGAAATGCTGTATTCCTATAGAAATCATCTTTCAATAATTTACATTGCTGATTCTGCTCTGCATATAATTTAACTATCTGCTCTCACAGATACAAAATTTTGGCTAATACCTGTCCCAACGCACTTTAGAATGATACGGCAAATCTGCACTGACGATGCCGTGTTGCATTTGCACAAACATAGTTAAAAATATTACAACTTGTTGCAAAGTGTCACTTAAAATATTAACAGTAGCTTTAGCAGAGAGATTTTGCTAATGTAAGATACAATGAAAAGAAATGAGAGCATCTGGATCTGTTAATACTTTTTTTATCTGTGCAATAAACGCTTCATGTTTCCTGCCATTGAAGGTGCATAGTCTGCACATACAGTTACTAAATTTACCAAATTCAGTCCAACTTCACAACACTTATCTTGAAAGTTGTTGAAGATATCTGTTCCCCGTGTTCTGTTCGCAAGAGTGCCCAAAGGCAGTAATTCTAAGAAAATCTGTTATGATCCGAATGAAGTATAAAACCTGTGCCGGGTCAGCAGTATCAGTTGATTCATCCAAAGCAATTGAATAATATGTATTTTCCTTTTGAAGTATTGCATGAAAGTGTTCTGTTACATTGAAGGCTAACTCATGGCGCCGATCAGTTATGGTTCTCCTTGAAACAGGCAGTTGTTTGTACTTTGAAATGTTACCAGGGTCTAAGCATCCTACAACTTTGACAATGCATTCTTTCACAATTTCTACATCACTGAATGGCTTCCTTTTTTCCCCGAGTATATAAGCTATCGTATAAGTTACTTCAGTGGCATTATCTCCAGGTCTTACTGCTGCTTGAAAGAATTGTCTTTACTTTTGTTTTTCATCTTTTAATGTCTACAATACTCCCTCTAATTTAAAATATTTATGGTCCTTATGAGTGTTATAATGCTGATGAGCATTGAATTTCTTTAATGTTGATACTGCAGCATCACAAACCAAGCAAATCACCTTATCTTTAGCAGAAACAAGATAATATTGCAATTCCCAATCCTCAGTAAAAAATGTTTGCTTCCTTCAGTGTTCTCTTGGTCTTCTCTGACATCATGGGCTGTTAAGCAGACAGAATTAGGAAATACTGTTGAGCTGTGCGACTATTCACAAATTCCACTTCAAACAGAAACACGGTGCGCCACTGTCAAAAGCTGACAACAGACCGGCGCACTCAACCACCATAAACTCTCTCCAACCAGCCTCGTGCAGTAGCGGTGCCTGCCAGGTGGGGGAAGTTAGAACTAAATCGTGAGTGCAGCAGCCGTCAATTTAGCCCTTATGGCTTACTAATGTTCTCACTGTGCCAGTCAGTCTGGGAGGATTATTTCATTGAGATAATTCTTTGGTATTTTAAATACGTTCATTTTAAAAATAAAAGAAAAATACAAAAGACAAACAAAAATGTATTAATAAAAACAAAAGGATTTGTTCTATAAAATTTGGATTCAGTCAAAAGGCTGCACTTAAGGACGTAGAAGGCCACATGTGGCCTTAAGGCCTCAAGTCCCCCACCCCTGGAGGATGTCTGAAAGTGGGTGGGGAAACCAGACCCCAGAACAATTTTTCCACAGTACTCTTCTCTTCTTATAGAGTTTCCCTTCTGAGTTCATCAACCTGCTCACCTTCAAAGAAATCAGCGTTAGGAACAAAAAACTCACTGGAGAAAATATAATGAACATACGTGTAGATCTTAGAGGTTAGGAGGTATTTTTTCCATTATTTCATCCCTCAACCAATCAACAAAAATATATAGATTTATTGATTGCCTTCCATGGGTAGGGTGCCAAGCTAGACCCTGAAAAATAGCAATAAACAAAAGGTACCTGTTCCTCCTCATGAAGAAAATAAACAGGTGGTTCTGTTAAAGGTTGATCAATACTGAGGAACTGCCAGCATATATGTGTCATGAAATGAGAGGTAAGGTAATATATAGAATGAGGACTTAACCTGGTCAAATCCCTTACTGAGAAAATGGCCAAGGAACAGAGATTTGGAGGGTGACAGTCTCCTAGAGAAAATGCTGGTAGAACGTCAAGGAATAAAAAATGTTCAAGGTAAAGTATGTAACAGAAATAATGTGATGAAATATTTTATATAAAGTTATACATAAGTAAATATTTGGCAAATATACAAGCAAAATATTAATTTAAAATATAGTTGTGGTCTCGAAAGCTATTGACTTACAATTCTTAAAGTGAATTTACAAGAGTTAAGCTTCATGGATAAGAAATTTGTTTCATAATTTAATTCATAGCTTCCAAACAATTATATTTGATATGTAGATAATTATCCCATCTGTCTCTCGGCAACATCTTAGAGAATTAACATTTTAACATACTGCAGTTGTGAGGATTCTAAAATCAGAAGACTAAAGTTTAATCTTAGTAAAATGTCTTGTGTACATCTCAGAAGGTATTATTAATCTCAAGTCTGTTGCTCTATAACCACAGAACATAAATTTTTTCAGACCGAGTAGTAATAAATCACAGTTCCATTTTAATACTCTCAAATCTGTGAAAGCAACAGTGTGGTGAAAAAGAAAATATCATGAGATACAAGGAGTCTAGACAAAAGCCAAACTTAATTTTAAAAAGTATGATCTTTAACTCTGATTTTTATCTTTGAAGAATCATCCCTTGTTGGTAAAAGGGGTGTCCACAATAATTTTCTAAATGGCACTTAATGAAGTAGGTAATATTTCATATTTTAAAAAGTATACCCATTGCACAGCTATCAGAATAGTCAAATTAAAAAATAGTGACAACGCAAACTGCTGTGAGGATGTGGAAAACTGGATCACTCATACATTGCTGATTGGAATGCTAATGGTTCAACCACTCTGGAAAACAGTTTGGCTGTTTCTTAAAAAACTAAACATAGAACTACCACATAATCCAGCAATTGTACTCATGAATTTATCCAGAGAAATGAAATTTT
>RJWJ010002695.1:0-41484 GCA_004363605.1 Indri indri
GGCCTCCTGGGTGGCTCGTGCACGTCTCCCGCGGGCCGACAGCAGAGGGGCGGCTCTGCACACGCTCACTCTCCTGCCCCAGATCCTTGGACAGTCACCTCCTCCTCTGGGCGCTCGCCCTGTGAGCCACACTTTCCGTGTTGTCTGCAGCTGCTCGTGCGGGACTGTGTTCCCACGGGGCCACGAGAGCCCTCAGGGCCCAGATCAGGCCTCCTGTACTCTGCAGCCAGATGGGGCTTTCCGGGGGCAAGATAGCAAATTCCTGGCGAGTGAGTGGACGCCGTCCTGCCGCACCCAAGGGCTTCACAGAGTGGGAGGAAGAGGGCCTTGTAGGAGCCGGCCAGGCCCGTGCCTCCGAAAGCAGCTTGACACGTGGCTGTTGACCCCGGCGGGGTTTCTCCGCCTCAGCATGCTCAACACTGGAGCCCAGCGTCCTCTGCGGCGGCGCGCCGAGCAGCATCCCTGCCTCCACCCACCCATGCTGGGAGCAGCCGTGCCCCAGCTGTGGCAGTCACAGATGTCCCCAGATATTGCCAAGTGTCCCCTGGGGGGCAGAATCAACTCTCCATGAGAAGCGCCGTCCTGGGGGTAGGGTGGCCCTAGGTTATTCTCTGGGCAGGATCTGTCCACACAACTCATGGAAGTGTCCTCAGCCCTGAGACAGCCCTGTGTGCTCAGGCCCTTGGTCAGTATTTGAGTGAATGAATGAGAGTCAGCCTCCACCTCGGGCCGACCACACGCTAATGACACGGACTGCCATGAACACCAGATGGCCGTCCCCTTCATGGACAGGCTTGCGTGGAAATCAGATGGTGGTTTGGCAAACAAAGAGTTTAGAAAGAGGGCCGGTCTGGAACAGGGCTTGGCCGGTGACCGCTGCCTTCAGAAATCGAGCTTCCCTGGCCCCCTCGTTCCTGTCGCTGTCCGTGCCCTCACGCTCCAGCAGCAGAGTTGCGGTGACAGGGATGATACAGCACAAAGGCCAAAAATATTTACAGCGTGGCCCTTGGCAGAAAAACGTGTGCCTGCTCTGGGGGAAATTGGGACGGAAACGCCTCAGGTTCTATTTACCCAAGAGCGCGCTCTGCCGCGAGGACCGACGCTATCCCAGACCCAAGCTGTCATAGGCTGTCACCTCTCTCTTTCCTGTGGTTCTGTGGCCTCCCAAGCCCTTTGTGTCAACGCATTCTTAGGCCACCTGCTCATGTCGGGGTTGCCATCGTGGACATTGTGCTTGGCGGACTCTCCCTCAGCTTTTGCTATAACAAGTGGCCGCTGCTCGGTGGCTTAAAACACAGAAATGTATTATCTCACAGTTCTGGAGGCCAGAAGTGAGAAATCGGTTTCACTGGGCTGAAACCAAGGTGACAGTGGGGCCGCACTCCCCCTGGCGGCTCTAGAGGAGAGCTGTCCCCTGCCTCTTCCGGCTTCTGGCGGGCGCCGGCATCCCTAGGCCTGTGGCCTCGTCCCTGGGATTGTGGTCACACGGCTGCCTCCTCTGCTGTCCGTCTGACATTCCCCTCTGTGATGACGTCGGGCCCACCTGGGTAACCAGGCTAATCTTGCCAGCTCAAGATCCCTAACTTAATCCCAGCCACCCCGTCCTGTCTGACCACGTAAGGCCGTGTTCCTGTCCAGGCCCCAGAGCATGGACCTGGCAGAGGTCCCAGAGTGTACCCACAGCAGCCCAGAAGCCGTGTCCTCCCTTCTGGGGCGATGCTCGGCTGATCCAGTCCTCGTCACGTAATGCTAGCCGGGCAGCACCGACCTCGCTTCACGTCCAAGTTCTCGGGGCCAGGGTATTTATAACCTGTCTTGGCGCTAGTACAGTGCCCGGGCCGATGCTGGCACCCAGCAGACTTCCAGGCAAGGCCCAGTGTGTGACCTGCCCCTCTGCCCCACCAGGGACCCCTGTGTCCTTGGCAGGCACCAGGTTCACTGGTTCGGGGCACGTGGAGCCGATCACCGGGGTGCACAGACGGGAGGGAGGGCACATGCCAGCTCCGGCTGCCAGCAAGCGGGGCGGGGGCAGCTCAGCTTCCAGGACTCAAACCGCAGCGTCAGGAAGCGCTCCCACTTGCTCTCCTGCCCGTGTGGGTTGGCCTCTCCCTACTTCTGCAGCCAGAGGCGGCCACGGGGTCCCCAGTAGCTCTGAGACCCCCTCAGAAGGGAAGGCGAGGGTGCCCATCCCCGTGCGTCCCTGGAGAGAGCCCGGCCCCCCACCAGGCCGCCTCGGGGGCCGCAGCCCACAGTGCCTGGGAGCCCTGTTTGCGCAGGCCGGGGCCGCCGGGGGGTGGGGACGGGGCGGCTGGCAGGTTGGCAGCGGGTGCGTGCGGGTGGCAGAACTGGTGAGAGGGCCAGAGGAGGGACAGGGCAGCAGGAATCTGAGGCTGTCATTGGCCCTCTCCACCCTGTGCCTCCAGTGCCGGTGGTCACTGTCACTGGTGCCAACAGCAGCCTGTCCAAGGAACGTGCTGGCTGGGGCCGCCATTTGGTGTGATCACTTATTAATCAGCCGGGGAGGGGAGGTGGCTCCAGTGTCCTTGGCAAGGCCACACCCCTGACTTCCTGTTTGGAAGGCTCCGGCTCTCCCGGAGAGTCCCCGTGGACAGGGGCTGCCCAGAGCGCAGCTTGCTCGATGAAAAGTGGCTGCCTGCGCCCTCCCAAGCCTCCCTGTTGCCCCAGGATGCCATTTTTTTTTTTTTTTTAAATTGAGCCAGGCGCGCTGTGGCTCATGCCTGCAATCCCAGCTACTCGGGAGGCTGAGGAGGAGGACTGCTTGAGGCCGGGAGTTCAGGACCAGCCTGGGCAGTATATGTAGCAAGACCCCATCCCCCCATTGATATATAATTCACATTCCACAAGTTCACACTTTTAAACCTGTGCAGCTGAGTGGTTTTCAGTAGTACATTCACAGAGCTGTGCAACCCTCACCACTGTCTAGTTCCAGAACATTCCATCACCCCAAAAAGAAACCCCATCTCCGTCAGCAGTCACTCCCCATCCCCTCCCCCAGCTCCTCGCAGCCACAGATCCACTTCCTGTCTCTGAGGATCTGCCTGTTCTGGATATTTCACCTAAACGGAGTTACCCAGCATGATTCCCGTCCATACTTGTCTCGTGACCCTGGGAAGGGGAGGCCCCCCAGGCGGCCTGCAGGGGTGAGGTCCTGTCTGCCCCCAGCCGGGAATGAGAGATTCGGACCTCGGTGGTTTCAAGAGTCCTTAGAGATCGAGTTGTGTTTCCAGCACTCAGGCCGTTTGCCAACCCCTCAAGCCCCTGCACGACTTTCCCTGCCCGCATGCATGTATTAATAAATTAACTTCGCATCTCTCCTAAATCCACTTTGAAAGGAAACCTAATCGTCTAACAGTTTTCTTTAAATACACTCTTCTGTTACTAGACTACGCCAGGGTGATGAGGCCAAGGGATTTATTAGGGGAACGTACGTATAGAGTGGGCCACAGGGTGACCTCACGACAGACCCCAAGTGAAAAGGGGCGTCCTACCTAGGTGTGTCCCCAGCCACGGGTCAGGGTATGGAGTTTATAGGAGGGTTTAAGGAATTCGGGTCAGGGTCAGGGCCAGTTTCTTCAAGGGTTTTGGGCAACAACCTAGATACCATTATCAGTGCCTGGGAATGTTCTAGGCCCTGGTCTGGGTTCAAGCCTGCTGGGAATAGCCTGCAGCTGGCTGGGTCACAGAAGGGTCAGGGCACTCCGGGTTCTCCCAGCAGGACGTAAGAGGAAAACGGGGGGTGGGGGGAGTAGGAGGGGCCTCTAACAGCAGCCTATTGCAATAAACATAAATGGCATAGACATTATTCATTAGGCTCTCACCCTGGAGGTGCTGAGCTCATGGCCTTCCTGTTCTCTCTGAAAAACAAGCAAGCATGGGGAGGGCTGGTCCCAGCTGGAGTCTCCCTGCAGGAGGAACTCAGGGCCCCCAAGCTCTCTGTGACTCGTGGTCAGCCACGTCAGGTTCAGCATCGTCACAGCACGTTCTGCCATCGTAGAACATCCTGTGTGCTGCTGGAGGGCTCCACGCTTGGAGGAGTCCTGTCCTGGTCCCCCAGCCTTGTGACATGAGAGGGGAGACCGAGGCTTCCCGGAGATAGCCATTCCACTTCCTGCCATTCCCTTCCCTAGTGACAGTTGTCCCATCATCTGTCGGATCTAAGATGCAGCCAGTTATAGATACACTGTTATTTTACCTGCCGCTGAGAACACGGCAGCATCCCAGAGTGGGGGAGATGGAAGCAAAGCCACCTCAGCAGCACCTCCGACAGCGAGACGCAGCCCAACTTCAGAGACACAAGCACGTGGAAATCCGCAGCTCGCCGGCGAAATGTGCTGGTAGCTGTGAGTGACACGCACATTGTGCTGAGAGCTTTGCTTTTCTTTCCTCGTTTAATCCATACAAAATCCTCAGTCGGCAGCCACTGTCACTACTGTCATTTTATAGGGAAGGTTAGATTAAGTCAGTGATGCTTGGTCAGGGGTATTCCTGTCCCCAAAGGGACTCCGGGCCATGTCTGGGGACATCTGTGGTTGTCACGTCTGGCGGGGGGGGCTCCTGGCATGGAGTGGGTGGAAGCCAGGGATGCTGTTCTGTACCCGCAGTGCCCAGGGCAGCCCCTCCCCAGGGATCAATCGAGCCCCAAACATCATTGCTAGTGATGTTGAGAAACGCTGGATTAGGTACGTTTCCCAATTCCTGTTTGTGGCTTTTGCTCTTCCTCTAATCTTGGATTCATTTAATTCTCCACCTGTGCAAACACCTTTGATACAGAAGTAACTTCACGAGCGGAGCCCGGCCTACTGAAAGTTGGATGTCGCTGACTGCCCTTTTCTCATCCCCTCCTGTGCTGTTTCTTAGTCATCACGGCCACGATATTCGGCACAGACATCTCAGAGCTGGGAGACCCCATTGCCGACAGACTCAGACTTGGGATCTGTGGCTTTGCGGGGAGGGGTGTGCTGCCAGCAGCCTGGCAGAATGACCTAGAAGCAGAGAGAGTGGCCAAGACCCTCGCCCCTTCCCGGGCAAGGTCACCCATTCCGGGTTCCCCCCATCCTCCCTCCAGGAATGCCTTACGGCAGCCGAGAGAACTCCCTGCTCTACTCTGAGATTCCCAAGAAAGTCCGGAAAGAGGCCCTGCTGCTCCTGTCCTGGAAGCAGATGCTGGATCACTTCCAGGTGAGCTGCGCTGTCGGGGCCTGGGCTAATAATCCCATCCAAATCGGCTCTCATCTGGAGGGGAGCTCGTGGGTGACCAGGGAAAGTGCCTTTTGCGTGGGTGGGGGGGTTACTGTTTGGTGTCAGAAGTGGGAGGCATTGGTGCGGTTTTCTTTTAGATTGTTGAAATAACGTAACAATACCAGGGTGGCTGGAGAATGGTGGTCTCCAAGTTTCTCCGTTGCTAGTTCAGTAGCTCGTAACATCGGCCTGTCCCTGCGAGTCCCCAGGCCGAGGAACTCATATTTACGTAGCTTTCCTCAGAGCGCAGGGGTAATTTTGCTTTTGGTTCTGCTTTTTAAAAAACACATTTCTTCTCTGTGGTGTCCCTCCACGTGGCCTCGGAATTCTGCTGCCTCGTGGTGTGCGCAATAGTTTACCTACCCGAGCCCCCAGAGTCGGGCATGCGGGTGTCCCAGGGTTCCTGAATTTGGACCCCACCTCTGCAGAAAGGACAGATGTTTGGTGCTGGGTGGGTTTAGATCTAATGCTCTCGGCAGGAAGGGGTTGTGAACAGGGTCGGGGGGCTGTAGGATTGGCATTGGGGGCCGGGGGAGGGCGCTCCAGGGGTGTGGGGCAGGGAGCTGCTCCTCCAGGGGCCCCATCGGCCTTGGAGAGGTTTCAAGGGGAAGGGACACAGAAGGGAGGAAGTTTCCGGTGAGTCCTGCAATCCCGCTGCCAGCCCTGCTCTCGGGCAAGGTCAAGGGCTCTGGCTGCTGGCGCCCAGCATGGAACATTCCCTCTGTCGGGGCCCCAAGTCGGCTTGTCCCCGACCACCCCGGCTGGAGGACCTCTGCCCCTGAGGGTGGGGGATCCTGTCACCCCCGGAGCTCGGAGCTTCTGCTGCTGACACTGCTGCCTGTCCCCTGTGTGTCCCCAGGCCACGCCCCACCACGGCGTCTACTCGAGGGAGGAGGAGCTGCTGCGGGAGCGGAAGCGCCTGGGCGTCTTCGGCATCACGTCCTACGACTTCCACAGCGAGAGCGGCCTCTTCCTCTTCCAGGCCAGCAACAGCCTCTTCCACTGCCGTGACGGGGGCAAGAACGGCTTCATGGTGCGCCCTGGCCCCGGCTGCGCTTGGGGGGCGGCGGTGGGCTCCTGCCCACCCTGAGTCGGGCCTCTCTGTCCTCAGGTGTCCCCCATGAAGCCCCTGGAAATCAAGACCCAGTGCTCCGGGCCCCGGATGGACCCCAAAATCTGCCCTGCGGACCCTGCCTTCTTCTCCTTCATCAACAACAGCGACCTGTGGGTGGCCAACATCGAGACGGGCGAGGAGCGGCGGCTCACCTTCTGCCACCAAGGTGAGGCCAGGACGCCCGGGGACCTGCACCTGGGCTGTGGTTTGTAGGGCCGAGCTGGGTGGAGCCATCAGTCCAGCTTCTAGAAAGGCCCCCGCCCCCAACCCACTCGCCGGGTCACCCTCCCATGCAGACCTTCCGCGGCCTCTCGGGAAGACCTGCTGAATCCCCGCCTGGTCTGTGGTTTCCCGCCACAGGCAGTAGCCCAGTGCAGGGGTCTGGCCCCTCTGCCAGGGGATCGCCACGTGTTTCCACCTCTTCTGCCCCTCCCACCTCCACTCTGCCTGTCCGACCCCAGCCGAATCCCACCTGCCTCCTGGGTTCCCCTCCCCTGCTCGCCAGAGGTGACCTCATCCTTCCTGGGGTGTCCGCAGAGCTCTCTGCTCAATGGCGTCAAATCATGGGTCCCTATCTCCCCCGTCCCACGGCGCCAGCCCCCCTTTCTTCCTACACCTGTGCTCGTGACGGCATCCAGAGACATTTTGAAAGTGGACAGAACTGGTGGGGGGCTGCTCCTGGCCTGGAGTTGGCGGGGGCGCGGCGAGGGACACTGCTCAGCACCCTGTAGCGCCCAGGATGGCCCCAGCCCAGAGAAGGGGCCCCCCCGACATCTGTGACGTGCAGTTGGGAAGCCCTGCCTTGAACCAGGCGGCTCTGCGTCCCTCGCTTTCCCGTGTGTGGCCCAAGGCGTCCCCAGCTGTACCCCGTTGCTGGAAGGCTGCTCCCCCTCCCCACCCCCAGGGTTATCCAGTGTCCTGGACGACCCCAAGTCTGCGGGCGTGGCCACCTTCGTCATTCAGGAAGAGTTTGACCGCTTCACCGGGTACTGGTGGTGCCCCACGGCCTCCTGGGAAGGTAGGTCCCTTTCCCTTTTAAAAAAACGCTCCCATGAGGGCACGCTTCCTTTTTTTACCCGAATCCCAGCCTGTCTACTTCTCTGCTCTTTGCTCCTTTCCCTTAAAATCATCTCCACGATCTTTTGATACCAGGCCAGGGAACGCTTTGGCGACCGTAGCCATCCCTGTTGCATGGGGGCGGGGAGGACACAGTTCAGCCCTCCTGTGCCCGCTCATGCTGCGGGAGGGAGTGGGTGAGGGCAGGGACGCTGCGCTGCTTCCTGGCGGCCTCTGCAGCTCCCCCTCCCCCTGCCCAGGTTCCGAGGGCGTCAAGACGCTGCGGATGCTGTACGAGGAGGTGGACGAGTCCGAGGTGGAGGTCATCCACGTGCCCTCTCCTGCGCTGGAGGAAAGGAAGACCGACTCTTACCGGTACCCCAGGACAGGTGAGTGCCTGGGACAGGGCAGCGGAGCTGGGCCAGTGGCCCGAGGCCACCAGGTCGTGGCTGGGGAGGTGCGCTGGGCACCTGCGGGATTGCAGGGGGTTTTCACCCTTTGGGGGATGCTTCCCGCTCCCGGCTTACCTAGGGCCCACCCTCCTGTAGCTCAGAGATCAGCAAACTGTCTCTGCAAAGGGCCAGGCGGCAGAAATTTCAGGCTTCGGGGCCGAGACACTCCCTTCCAACTGCTGGACTCTGTTACTGTGGCACAAAAGCAGCAAGTACAGAGCCATTCTGCATGGCCAGTGGAACTTTGCTGAAGCTGGAATTGCAATACTTCATACTTGAATTGGCCGGGCTCAGTGGCTCACCCCTGTAATCCCAGCACTCTGGGAGGCCAAGGTGGGAGGATCACTTTGAGGCCAGGAGTTCGAGACCAGTCTGAGCAAGAGCGAGAGCCCATCTCTATTAAAAAAAAATAGAAGAATTAGCTAGGTGTGGTGGAGCCTGTAGTCCCAGCTACTCGGGAGGCTGAGGCAGGAGGATCGCTTGAGCCCAGGAGTTTGAGATTGCTGTGAGCTATAATGACACCACTGCACTCTAGCCTGGGCCACAGAGCAGACTCTGTCTTTAAGAAACAAAAAAACCAAAAAACCACACAACTTGCATACGATTTTCAAATTAGACAAAATATCGCTGTTGTTTTGATTTTCTTTTTAATTACCTGAAAATGTAAGAGGGCTTTTTAGCCACACGGAAACAGCAGGCAGGCGGGCCGTGGTTTACCAACCCCTGGTACAGCCAGACGGGACCACAGTGTTCAGCTTTCCACTCCTGTCTCATCCTCCCCGTCTGTCCTGGCGTCCTCAGTTACTTTCTCGTCCCTCTGTGACACTGCGTTTCTGTCGCACCAACTCGGCTCCCTCACAGAGCAAAACCGGGCCCCAGCGTGACGTGGCCAGGGGAGCCAGGCAGGAGCGGAACGGAGCCAAAGATCCGGGTCGGGGGAAGCCACTCTGTGCCTTGGGGGCAACAAGCAGGGCAGGCCTCTCCTCTCCCTGGGAGAGCACAGACTCGAGCGTGCCCAGTTCTGGAAGAGGAGCCAGGCTCACACGAGAAATCGGCAACTCCCAAATTATTTTAAAATACCTTCTGAGCCAAGCAGAGCACACGTTCGGGCCAGATGCCGCGCCGGGCCTCCTGTGTGCAACCCCCATGGAGGGTGCAACAGAGTCATTACTGCCGATGTTTGGCGAGCGTCTGCTCCGTGCTGTGCTAGACCAACCTTCCCGTGTGATACATCCAGTCCCCGCTGCCTGTGGGCTACGTCGCTCTTACCCCTTCGTTTCACAGATGAGGAAACTGAGGCTCAGGGAAGTCACCTGCCCAGGGGGCCAGAGTTGAGATTTGTCCTAGGTCTAACTGAACAGATAAGCGTTGCCCACTCTGCTGTGACCCGTACGCTCTGCTGGAGTCTGATCGAGGTGCCACCTCTCAGAAGCCTTGTGGAGCTGTGCTGGCCTTTGGCCACCTGTCTCCCGAGGGCTTGGGCCCAGCTGTCTGGCACAAGCCCTCGTTTTGCGCGGGACGCCCACCACTATGATGCATCCCGTCCTTGCAACCGTCTCTCAAGTTGTCTGTGGGCAGGGATGGTGTCTTCTTGGTGACTGTGTCTCCCACAGCCCTAACTCCCAGCACAGGGTCTGGCCTGTGTCCGTATGTGATACAATCGGGTGATACATCACTGTCAGGATCTTGGTCTAGGCCCAATGTCAGAAAATCCCCTCCTGGAGGGCTTGGAGCCTATACCAGGGAGGGTGACGCACCAGCACATAGACCCTGGGACACCTGCCTTCTCCCGCCCCGCACCCCACCGGCTGTGCCTCCCCTCTGCAGACGTCACCCCGCAGCCCCAGACCCACACGCCAGCTCTCGGCACGCAGAGGCAGCACCTGTCGCACTCAGCTCACTTCCGTCTTTGCAGGCAGCAAGAATCCCAGGATCGCACTGAAACTGGCTGAGTTCCAGACCGACAGTCAGGGCAAGGTAAGGGGGCCTGGTGTGTCCTGCAGAAGCTTCCAGATACAGCAGAGAGGAGCCAGGGAGGCAGTTGGACGGGACCAGCAGGCCACCCTCCTCCCTCCTGGCAGGTGCTCCTGGGCACCGGCTGCCAGCCCAGCCCTGCTGCCTCCGTCTGTCCTGCCTGCCGTGGGCCATGCCTGCGTCTCTCTTGAGCTTCCAGAACAGAGAACCCAGTGGGACGACCTCAGTGAGCCTGTTCCCGTGCCCCAGCATGTTGGGCAGGTCCTCATGTGTCACTTCACTGGACCCATCAGCTGTCATGGGATGGGCAGTGTTCCGGATCCTTCTTTCTGTCCCCTCATCAGCATCAAGTCAAGGGGACCTCGTCACCCAGGGAGTCTCACACTGCACAGGGCCTCACAGCCCCCAGCAGCAAAAGCGTCATCACTGCAAAGTGAAGTGGTCACTAGCGAATGGCCCCCGTGACTGTGCCCCTCAGGCACGCGCCGCCGGCCCTGCACATCCCTCCTGTCTGTCAGGTTCCTGCCCCCCCCGCACCCCCCTTGGGGGAGGGCCTCTGGAAGCCCCAGATTGATTGGACCTCTCCAGAAATTGCAAATTCCACAAGACCCGGGGCGTTGTGAAGTGAACCAGCCTCGCCTTAGAGAACTGCTCAGAGACAGAGCCCCGGGCCAGAGAGGCTGGGACGGAGAAGAGTGGTGGACCCTGGGGACACCAGGCGTCCTGAGAAACCCCCCACGTCAGTGGATAAGAGAGTCTGGACGAGCCAGGGAGGCCCTCGCCTGCTTTTGCAAAAATGACATCTCGTGTGACTGGGGGGCGTGTAAGATGAAATGCACCTATCTCATCATTTTGGGGGCGAGGTTTTATTTTTGTCACAATTAGGCCATCACCAAACCTCTTCTACACTCGTGACTGGAACATCCTGGCAAATTTTAGGGGCATCGGCCCTCAGTGGCCTTGACAGTCTGCATGATGCCGCCCCCCCCGCCCCCACCCCGGCCAGGCTGTTTTAAATGGCTGTTCACCCTCGAGGACGCGCAGGGTCCTGAGGCAGCCCTGTGCTAGTGGCCTCCTCGAGTGTTAGAGCCGGACGCCCGGCCTGCCTTTCTCCTGACGGTCCCCGGTAGGTGCGAGAAAGCCGGGACATCCAGAGGCCAGAGGCCAGGCTTGCCCAAGGCCACCTGGCTCACAGGGCCAGCGCAGGCCAGCGCCTTTGGTGTCTTGCAGCAGCTGGGGTGCCGCATTTGGCTCGCTGGCCCGTCTGCCCCCGTGGGGTGACTAGAGAAATCTGCCTGGAGACTAAACGTCCAAGGTCAAGGAGTTGGCAGGTGGCTTCTCTGGGGCCTTGCCTCGGCTCATAGGTGGCCACCTACTCCCTGCGTCTCTTCACAAAACAGTCTCCCTGGGCCTGTGTGTGTCCACATGTCCGCCTCTTATAAGGACACCTGTTGTAGAGCCTGCCCTCTGGCCCAGTGCAGCCCGGCTTATCTGATTCCATCTGCTGTGACCTGGTTTCCAAAGGTCACATGCTGAGGTCCTGGAGGTTAGGACTCCAACGTTTGTATTGAGGGGCGGACAGGATCCAGCGTCCACGGCAGCCGGAGCCTGACCCACGTCTGTCTCCCTCTAGATCGTCTGCAGCCAGGAGAAGGAGCTGGTGCAGCCCTTCAGCACGCTGTTCCCGAGGGTGGAGTACATCGCCAGGGCCGGGTGGACGCGGGACGGCAAGTAGTGAGTGTCTGCGTGCAATGCGACCCGAGGGGTTCACACTCAGGGCCCAGGGACCCTGGGTGGGCCACCAGGGCCGTCGCCTGCCCTCCTCACCACTACGTCTGCTCAGGTATCCTCCTGCAGTGCCACGCCCAGGGCAGGTCTAGGGCCCCCCCGCTGCCGAGGTCGGCTCTGTTCCCTGCCTCGCCTCGTCTGCAGAGGTTCTCCTAATCTCAGCCAGTCAGGACACCAAGCCGGACCTCTCAGTCCCAGGGTTGGTGCCACCAGGACACGTTGGCCAAGTTTCCCAAACGGGCTCAGACCCACAGAGGGGGTTTCAAGTGGTCCCCAGGCAGTAAGAAACCCCAAGTCACAAAGCAGAGGCGCTCCCTCGCGCTTGTTTTCCAACACGCCTGCCCACGTCAGGGAGAGAAATCTTTAGCGCCTTGCTAAAACAGGCGGCTGGATCCAGCCCCCCGCCTGTGTGTGTGCAGCCCGTGGGCGCAGAATGACTTTCACATTTTTAAAGCGGGTGCAAGGGCGAAATCTGAAGATGATCTCGTCACACATGAGAACGCTACGAGAGTCACACTTCAGTGTCCATAAATAAAGTTTTATCGGCACACAGCCACCGTCATTTACCTGCCACCGGCAGTGGCGGCTTTGTCACTGCAACAGCAGAGTTGAGTAGCTGTGAAAGAAGTTGTGTGGCCCCGTTGTGGGGAAAAAGTGTGCGTCCCTCTGCCCTAAACACTCGTGAGGCCCCCTTCCTCCCAGGGTCAGGCGAGGCGCCTTCAGCAGGCCGGGTCTCTGATCGGGATTTCGCACCCCTCAATGTCTCTCGTTTGGTTTTTGTCTCCCTTTCTTAATGTCCAGCTGCCACTCTTCTGCTTATGGTACTCACATGTCTCCTTTCAAAATAAATTTAAGTTAGGCCGGGCGCAGTGGCTCACACCTGAAATCTAGCAGTTTGGGAGGCTGAGGCGGGAGGTTCGCTTGAGGTCAGGAGTTCAAGACTAGCCTGGGCAACATAGCAAGACCCCATCTCTACAAAAGTTGAAAAAATCAACTAGGCGTGGTGGCTGCACTTGTAGTCCCAACTCCTGAGGAGGCTGAGGCAGGAGGATCGCTTGAGCCCAGGAGTTTGAGGCTGCAGTGAGCTGTGATCGCATCATCACACTCCAGCTGGGGTGATGGACTCTGTCTCAAAAAATAAATTAAATTAGGTTAAGAGATTGTCCATGTAGAGGGAAAGGGGAAATAAAGGACAACACCAAGCTTGGAGAGGTGGATGCTGTGTCCCTGCCTCCATTTGACGGACACTGAGGCTCCAGGCTTCCTTCCGTCTCCTCGCAGTGCCTGGGCCATGTTCCTGGACCGGCCCCAGCAGCGGCTCCAGCTGGTCCTCCTGCCCCCGGCGCTGTTCATCCCCACCACCGAGAGTGAGGAGCAGCGGCTAGCCTTCGCCAGAGCCGTCCCCAAGAACATGCAGCCATACGTGGTGTACGAAGAGGTCACCAACGTCTGGATCAACGTAAGCTGTGTGCCCCGTCTGAGCCGTCGGGGCCCCCCGCCCCCAGGGCCCCAGCCAGGCAGAGGGCCAGTGATGGGCGGGGTTTGTCCCCGTGCGTGGAAGTGCTTGGCTGTCCCCTGGCCGGGCAGGGGGAGAGGTTGGGGGCTGGCGAGCCTGGCCGGCTGTCAGAGCCCCGTCTCCCCACCTCTGACGCATCTTCTCCCTCCCGCCCGCACAGGTTCACGACATCTTCTACCCGTTCCCGCAGTCAGAGGGAGAGGAGGAGCTCTGCTTCCTCCGCGCCAACGAGTGCAAGACCGGCTTCTGCCACTTGTACAAAGTCACGGCCGTTTTAAAGCCCAAGGGCTACGACTGGAGCGAGCCCTTAACCCCCGGGGAAGGTGAGCAGAGCGTGATGAGCGCCACTCACTCGTGGCATCCTGGGTGGCATCTGTGGCTCGGTGCGCCGTTCGTTCACGGATGGGCCCTGCTGACCGGGCCTGGGGGGGACACGGGGAGGAGTAAGAATCCAGCCTTCCCCGAGGAGTGTTTGTGACCCGGCAGGGGTGAAGGTAGCCAACTGCTCGAGCATGCAGTCAGCAGTATTTATCGAGCACCTACTACGTGTTAGGCCCTTAGCACCAGCAGGGGTCGGCAAACTATGGCCCGCAGGTCAAGTCCAGCCCACCACCTGTCTTCCTAAGTAAAGTTTTATTGGCACACGGCCACGCCCACTCGCTCACAGATGGCAGCTGCTTTGGTGCCACAGAGTTGAGTAGTCCCAGCAGAAACTGTGTCTCAAAAAGCCATTGAGAAAAAGTAATTTACTCCTGGCCCTTTGTAGAAAAAGTTGCCAACCCCATTCCAGGTGCTAAGGATATAATTATAAAAAAAAAAAAAAAGGAAAAGAGACATTCTTGCTCACGTGGAACATTGCAGTGGAAGAGACAGACAGTAACCCAAAAATAATTAAAGACGCTGTCTCTGGTGTGTGGCAAAGGGACACACAGTAGGGTGAGAGGGTAGGGCGTGAGGAGCCTTCTCCCTAGAATGGGACTCTGGGTAACATGCGTGGAGCAGGAGCCTGGAGGAGGTGACAGGGCCACACAGCACACTCCAGGTAGAGGACACAGCTGGTGCAAAGGCCCTGGGGCAGGACCACGCCTGGCGTTTAGGAGGCACAGCAAGGAGGCCCATGTGGCTGAAGCAGAGTGAGGGGGAGAGAGGGAGGAGGGGAGGGCGGGGAGGGGACGGGGCAGGTCGTGCGGGGTCTGGTGGGCTGCAGGGAGGACTTGGGCTTTGACTCTGAGGGAAACAGGAAGTCATTGCTCTGACATCGGTTTGAGGTGATCGTTCTCGTTGCTGTGAGGGCGCAGGCTGAGGGGCAGGACTGGGGCGGTGGCAGTGTCTGAGCTGTGCCCACAAGTCTGATCCTGGATGTGCTCTGACAGCCAAGTAGGCGTGGTTTGCCAGAGGCCAGTCTGGGACAGGCTCTGAGGGGCCGTTTTAGGAGAGAAGAGCCCACCGTTGGGTTGGGCATGTTCAGGGTGAGGTGCCCGCTAGCAGCAGCGCTGGGCGGGCCTGTTCCCGTGCGTGGTGTTCAGGAGAACAGGATGGATTTGCAGTGGGAGCGTGGGCGTCCCTGCCCACGGATGGCGTCTGAGCCTCAGGACAGGACAGAGCTCCAGAGGGACCGTCTGGGTAGAGCGGCCGTGTGGCCAGGGTCGCAGTTCAGACCAGGCCCTCCCCTGGGAACTGAGAACATTGGCCCGGATCATTCTCTGGCGTGGGGCGTCCTGGTCACTGCAGGTGCTGAGCAGTGTCCCTGTCTCCACGCACCCATGCCAGGAACAGCCCCCACTGTGACACCAACATGTGTCCCCAGACGTTGCCCAGTGTCCCCAGGGGGGCAGGACCACCCCAAGTGAGCCCACAGTGTAGAGACAGAGCCCACAAAGCAGACTGAGGCCATCGCCAGGGCGCCGCGTCAGGCGTGGGCGAGGGGCAACAGTCCTCCCTCAGGTTGGGCGCAGCCCTCACCACAGACCGGCCGAGCCGTCCCGGCGGGAAGGGAGCTTACTTCGATTGGTCGGAGCTTTGCTTTCTGGTCTGTCTGGCTTAGCCCCCACCGCGACGTTGGGATTTCACTTCCAAGTCCGCCTTTCTGCCTCCCCTTGGGGAATGGGCCCGCCTCGGTGCTCGAGCTGCTAATGCCAGGTGGTCGCAGGGTGGAGCTGGCAGCAGCTGCCACTCAGCCAGGGACACCAACCTTCCAGGGTGCCACAGTGCCCCTCACGTGACCTCCCAGTCTTTGAGGTGGGTGCCCCGGGTTCCCCAGCACCCTGCTCCGGGGCCGTGTCTGTGCCACGCGTGTCCCAGATGGGGAGCGCAGGGTGGGGGTGAGACTGAGGTGGCTCTGGATCCCAAGGAACCCTCGGGCTGGAGCCTCCGTGGCGGGGCCCAGTTCAGGGAGGAACCCTCCACCCTGCCAGCCTTGTGACAACCAGCGACTCCATCTCTGCTCCAGGGAAGCTTCTGTCACTCTTCCTGGGCCATCGTCCCTCCCAGGAGAGACATTTGCGACAGTTTGCTTCAGACCTGAAAGGTTGAGGAGGGAGACTGAGCCTTCAAGCACAGCCTGGTCTCAAGTAGTTTCTGATGCTTGTGAACACATGTCCTGTGCGCTGTTGTCAATCACCTGGTGAAAACTCAAACTTGAGGTCTCTCTCCACCCCCCAAAAAACTGTCATAAACCTGGGAAATGCCGGACCTGCCATCCTCATGGCACAAACCGGCCCCACAACTGTGTCCCACAGCTCGGGCCCAGCCAGCCACTCCCCCGTCCCCCCATGGCCTGAGTTGGCATCCGAGCTTGCCACAGACCTGGGTTGTGGCGGCTCCGTGGCAAGTCGTCTTGGGTGGCATTGGGCCTGCAGGTCCCTGCGTCACTCCCCGCGTTCCTTCACCTCCTGTCCTCTCCTCGCTTCCAGATGAATTTAAGTGCCCCATCACGGAGGAGATCGCCCTGACCAGCGGCGAATGGGAGGTTTTGGCAAGGCACGGCTCCAAGGTACGAAGTCCGCTCGCAGCCTTCGCTGCACGCACATGTGTCGCACACACGTGGGCACACACACGCAGCTCCCGGCGCCTGCCAGGCCCGCGTGCCTGTGGCTTCTTTCTTCCCTCCCGCTGCGCCCACCACTGTGCCGTTCCTGTCTGCTTGAGCACCTGGCCCCAGGGCTGGTTCCAGCCAGCGGCACTGGGGGAGCAGGGCCTGCCCTGGCTCCCTTGCTTTGATCCTGTTCTCACCACCCCCCGGCCAGCCCCAGGAGGTTCTCAAACAGGCGCAGCTGCAGAGATAACAGGCGTCTCCTCCCCTGCCCCATAAAAACCAGTGCCATAAAAACATGGCGAGTCCTGACCTCTGCCCTGAGTGTCTTCACTGGGGTCCGGTTCTACAAAATTCCAGATTTTACACGGGGACTTCTTAATCAGACTTTCTGGATCCTTCCCTCACACCTAAGCAAACGCCTCCTGGACCAGAGACTTGAATACAAAGAAGGAAGCGTTGCCCATGGTTGGCAGGGGATGCAGGCAGTCGTTATAGTCCGGGGCGCGGAAGCCGGCGTATCCCCCCCGGGGGCTGGCCAGAGAAGGAGAGCCGGGCACCCAGGGCAGCACAGGGCGGGGGGCGGCACGGCTCAGCCTTCCTGCGGGGCAGAGACGGCCTCTGTCACGTCGTTAGTGTGCACCTCGTGTGACCAGGCAGATGGGACGTGGACCCCACGAGGTCCCAGAGCGCTTGTGAGACGTTTGCGCAGAACCGTGCATCGCAGCGCTGTTCATGCGGTGGGAACGGCTGTCAGCAAACACCTGAGCTGGCGAGCTGGGGTGCCGTGGCCGGGTCTGGGCCACGTAGACAGCTGACAGCCATGTGGGTCCCAGTACAACCAGCCCTGTGCAAACGCCCCACCACAGACGTGGAGCGGCGTCCCGAATTTCTAGGAAGGGAGCAAGTTGTAAAATGAGAGCACAGCCCCTTTCTGTACAATCTCACATCCACAGCGCTACGCGTGAGTCAGGGGAGAAGGTCGTCCCCAAAAGGTGACTCGGTGGTTGGTGGTTGCCTGCTCCCCACTGCTCTATTGGGCCACAGTCACCCCATCTCACAGTCCGGGCTTGGGCCCTCGCTGGCTGGGCACTAAGACTCACTTTACTCATCTGTAAAATGGGGGTGTTAGATAGCTCCAGACGTTTCATCTTTATAGCACAGTCTCTGTCACACACACAGACGCCCACACACCCATGAGGACCCTGCTTTACAGTACTGTAATTTGGGGAGGTGCTTGCATTTTTTTTGTACATTCGTTTTTGAGACAGGGCCTCACTCTGTCGCCCAGGCTGGAGTGCAGTGGCGTCCGCATAACTCACTGCAGCCTCCAACTCCTGGGCTCAAGCAGTTCTCCCACCTCGGCCTCCCAGAGTGGTGAGATTACAGACGTGAGCCCCAAAGTACTATAACTTGAAGACCTCGGCATGGTGTCTGTGCCCTGTCCCCCACAAGCCAGTATTATTACCTCCCTGTGTCGGTTTGAATGTGGCCACAGAGAATTGTGCTGGAATGATGGACCAATCCCGTCTCTTGGGGCATTGAACTTGCTGTCATTTTTTCAGTTTTAAAAACATGTTGCGCATCCCTTTGCCCGGATTGCGGAGGCCTTGCAGGTGGATCTCGGGAGCGTCATTCCCGGGTCAAAGGATGTGCCCTTTTAGGTGTCCGGCCTCCGAGCTGCCAGGGCGGCCCAGACAGGCGGCAGCGGGTCCCATCCCCGCAGCGGCGTGCGAGCCCCACCTGCAGGTCTATGCCCCACCGTCCCCCACGCAGGAGGCCATTCGTCCTAAGTGTCTTCACATCTCTTGAGGTCCCTGCCCACCCCAGGCTCCAGCCACCTCTGCCGGCCTCTCAGGCCCTGGGCACAGGAGCAATGTCCTTCTATCCACGCAGAGGGCCAGAGCGGGTCCTCGATCCCATAGACCTCTGTGGCCCAGTTCCGCTTTTTTTTTTTTTTTTTTTTCCGCACTCGGTCACAGTCAGCTCTCTACTCGGCGGCAGCGCTTGCTCCGGAGACCGCGAAGGTGCAGGTGCACATTGGAGAAGCCGCAGACGCCTTTAGGCAGGAGTAGTTCAAGCCTCCTTCCTGTCGTTCCTGGGGCCCACTGGGGACGTTCCACCAGGAGATGGGCGGGTGGGCCCCTGAGCACCTGGGTCAGAGGGGTGGGCTGAGCAGGCCGGGGACCGGGGGTCCCTCAGCCTCTGTTCCAACCGCGTACCCTCACCTTCTGTCCTGGCTCCGGGCAGGGCCTCCCCGTTGAGCCTGGGATCAGCCTTGTGGGGTCGGGGTACCAGAGAAGTGCGTGCAGTCAGCCAGTCAGATAAGGGGGTGCCCCTGGCCCACAGGTCAGATAAGCGCATCTCTCGGAGGCGGTTGCTTCCCAGCAGGTGGGCTGAAGCCAGACTGGGGCGCGATCAGCTCTCCCGTCCACAGAGCGCCAGGCCCGCCCTACAGGACAGGGTGGGGGGTATGGGATAGGGCAGCACGGGAAGTCCAGGGCCGGGGCCAGGGTGTGTCACAGGAGCCCCTGTCCCCTGCAGATCTGGGTCAACGAGGAGACCAAGCTGGTGTACTTCCAAGGCACGAAGGACACGCCGCTGGAGCACCACCTCTACGTGGTCAGCTACGAGGCGGCCGGGGAGATCGTGCGCCTCACCACGCCTGGCTTCTCCCACAGCTGCTCCATGAGCCAGGTGGGCCCCTCCCCGCACCCCGAGGTGCCCCCACCTCCCGGGTAAGGGAGGAAGGGGACGGCGCACCCACCGCCACCCCACGGTAGAGAGTGATGGAGCCCTGGGGCCTGAACACTTAGCCTGGGGCTGCCTCTCCGTGTGAGGCAGGAGGCAGCCCTTAAGTCTCGGAACATCCTAGAATCTCAGGCCCTGGGTGTACAGAGGGCCCTTCCAAGTCCAGGGCAAGAGTCAGTAGCAGTTTGTGGGCTGCAGAACCAGCAAGATGGGCAGGCCCGTGGGCCCCTGGACAAGGGACAGGTTTCTCCTGGCCTCAGTTTCCTTCAGTGGGTGGAGCTCTGGGGTTTCAGTAATGGAGAAGGGAGTGGGTGTGGCACACAGTCAAAGGCCAGAACATGGTGACAGAGGCCCAGGCGGGAGGGTCAGAGCCAACCAGGGGCAGCGGCATCCTGCGGTGCTCAGCACCCCTCGTCCCGCCTGCAGAACTTCGACATGTTCATCAGCCACTACAGCAGCGTGAGCACACCGCCCTGCGTGCATGTCTACAAGCTGAGCGGCCCCGATGACGACCCCCTGCACAAGCAGCCGCGGTTCTGGGCCAGCATGATGGAGGCCGCCAGTGAGTACCCCAGCCCTATGCCCTCAGGAGCCTCAGCCGGTCCCCACCCCCGCAATCCCGGGTACCCAGGCCCTTCTCAGGAGCCCAAGAACTTGACAGGGGACACACCCAGTGGCCCCACCGTCTGAGGGCCCTGCCGTCTGTCACAGTCTCGAGTCTGAGCTGCACTAGGGGACTGTCCTTCGCAGGGAACCCGGCAGGGGTTCCGCTCCGGGCCAGCTGTGTGCCTGACTGTCGAGCAGGACGCAGACCCCGTCCTTGGGGAGCCGCTGGGCCGGTGGGAAGGTGGCGAGTAAACAGTCGGAACAAGGGCAGTCGGTGCAGACGGGACACCAGTGTCCGCCGAGCCAGCTCAGAGCCTGCCCTGGGGCTCCGGCTTCCTGCTCCACCTCCCTCCCTGACCCTGGCGTCCTGGCGTCCTGGCCGGGGCAGCCCTCAGAGGGCCCCGTGCGGGTGTCTGGTGCGCAGAGCAGCCGGCCATGTTGGCGCCTGCACAGAGCAGACATCCCAAAGCCTTTGTTTGGGAAAGGAGCAGGAGTTGGTCACGAGAGGGGCTCCTCGAGGACACGAGAGGCCTCCAGACAGCACAAGAGCCTAGGGTCAGCTGGGACACTGCACGGGTGGCCCTGGGTTCCAGTTCTGGCTCCATCACACACAGGATGCGCGATCCTTCAGTGTTTCCTTATCTGGGCCGGCGCCGTGGCTCACACCTGTAATCCCAGCACTTTGGGAGGCCGAGGCGGGAGGATCGGTTGAGGCCAGGAGTTTGAGGCCAGCCTGAGCAATATAGTGAGACTCTGTCTTTACAGAAAAAATTTTAAAATTAGCTGGGCGTGGTGTACACCTGTAGTCCCAGCTACTTGGGAGGCTGAGGCAGGAGGATTGCTTGAGGTCAGGAGTTCGAGGCTGCAGTGAGCTATGATTGGGCCACTGTGCTCCAGCCTGGGTGACAGGGTCTAAGACTTTGTCTCTCAAAAAGAAAAGCAAAGTTGTTTTTTATCAATGAAATGATATGCACAAGCATGTGGAATGAAAACTACGCCCAGCACACTGCCTGGTGCCCCAAAATCACTCTGTAAAAAGGACGACCTACCCTGATTCTGACTCTGCTCTGTCGGTGGGTTTCTAGAACATTATAGAAAACAGTCCCTGGCACGTATGGGCTGTTCTGTGGGCTGGAGAGCATTCTGTGATACCCTCACCCCCTGGAGCAGAAATGGATCCAGGGCCTCTCTCCACAGGCGCCATCTTTGACTCCCCTCTCAGCCCTGAGACAGGCGCTCGGCCCTGGTGTTACAGATGGGGAAACTGAGGCTGGGGGTGGGGGCAGGGATTGGCACTTGGGTGCCCTGGGTTTCACCAAACTCCTAATGTGTGCCACGATCGAAGACCACCTGTGTCAGGAGTAGGCAAACTGCGGCCAAGTCCGGCCGCACACAGTCGTTTACGTGGCTTATGGCCACATTAGTGCCACCGTAGGAGATGACACCACGTCTGCCCCACCAAGCTGAAGGTATCTACTCTCGGGCCCTTCAGAGTAAATCGCTCCGGACCTCAGACCTGAATTACCCTTTACTGGTCTTCCTGTAAATCGACTCACCTACATTTACCTAAGAAAACTAATTTAAGGAAAAATCCGGGAGAAGTCGGCCTCAGATTAGCCCTTGGTCAAATTCCAGAGGTGCCGGCACCTCCGTGGGCCCACAGGTGTGAGGGCCGCTGAGGACGGGCCTCGGTCCTGGGGTGAGAGGAGGCCGGCGGGAGGGAGCAAAGGGGAATGGCTTTCTCGCCCTGGGGACCGCCCTCTGAGCTTCCACACCATCCACTGTCCACCGTCGGGGGGCTCTGCCTCTGCGCCCGGGGAAGCGCAGGATAGTGGGCGCTGGGTTCCAGCCGCTGGGCCTGGGGCGAGGCCGCGAGCGAGGGTGTCGGTGGACGTGGCCTGGCCGGCCCGGCGCCCTCGGCCCCGCAGCCACAGCCGCTCCGTCTCCCGCAGGCTGCCCCCCGGACTACGTGCCCCCAGAAATCTTCCACTTCCACACGCGCGCCGACGTGCGGCTGTACGGCATGATCTACAAGCCGCACGCCGTGCAGCCGGGCAAGAAGCACCCCACCGTCCTCTTCGTGTACGGAGGCCCCCAGGTGGGTGCCTGGTGGGGGAGGCTTGGGGAGGCCACGGCCACCTTCCCAGCGCCCACTCCCCGCCGCTCCGTCCTGAGCACGCTCGTTCTGCTTCTGCGTCCGTCCCCACAGCCCCCGCTCCCTCCCGGACGGCCTCCCTTCCCCCGTCACCTGCCTGCTCGCCCGTGCCCCTCTGGGAAGCCCCTGTCACCAGCTTTGCACAGAGGGGGCCTTGGGCCCAGCGCCCTGAGCAGGGGCCGGGACCAGGCAGGCGGATCCATCGCAGGTGGGGCGTCTCACCCAGGGAGCACTGGGCATCATCTGGGGACATTTGCTGTTGTCACAGCTGAGGAAAGGGAGCTCCTGGCGTGGAGCAGGTGGAGGCAGGGACACTGCGCGGCACCCTGCACTCCCGGTACGGCCCCTGCCCACAGAGCCGCCCGCCCCTCACATCAGTGGAGTCCAAGTGGCTTCCCAGGGAAGGCCAGGGCACGTCCGACCTTGTCACTCTCCGAGTGTCCCCAGAGCCTCACAACAAAGCACAGGCACATTCATTAGGCTCTAAGGCCCTGTCCTGTCCCTGTCCCCGTCCCAGTCCCACTGGTCCCTGGCTGGACTTGTCCCTTGGGCCCAGAGCACCACGCCCTCTGTCCCCCCACAGGTGCAGCTGGTGAATAACTCCTTCAAGGGCATCAAGTACTTGCGGCTCAACACGCTGGCGTCCCTGGGCTACGCTGTGGTCGTGATCGACGGCAGGGGCTCATGTCAGCGGGGGCTGCGCTTCGAGGGGGCCCTGAAGAACCAGATGGTAACTTCTCTTCAGTCGCGTGGGCCCAGCTCATGTGGGGCATGGGGCAGTCCCGGTGGGGATGGCCTGGGCACAGTGAGGGGCGGCCTTTTGGACCCAGGGGGGACGTTCGCTTTGCTGCTCAGCTCTGAGCTGTGCCCTGTGGAGACATGGGGACACACACATGCCACCCGGTGCCTGAGCTCACAGCACGGTCTGGGTCCATGGGAAGCCCCGAGGGCTGGGCCAGACAGGAGCTGGTGCCCGTAGAAGCAGTGTCATTAATAGCAGCGGTGACGGTGGTGGTGATGGCTGCCATCTCAGTCAGTTTGTGCTGCTGTGACAAACCCCCCCGGTTAGGGGTTTATAAGGAATGTATGTTCATTTCTCACGGTTCGGGCAGCCCGGGAGTCTGAGAGCAAGGCGCCAGCAGAGCTGGTGTCTGGTGGGGGCAGCTCTCTGCTTCCAAGAGAAAGGCCTTGTGGGGGCCTCAGCATGAATGCCGGAGAGGACGCAGACACCCAGACCCTAGCAGTGGCGGTGAGGGTGGTAGTGGTGACGGGGCTAGTCATGGCACCAGCCGGTCTTTGAGCCCTAGCTCGTGCCAGGATGGGCCCAGTCTCCTTTCGGCCTGGCGCCCTCTCCACGTTAATGTCCCTGTCTCGGAGTTGAGCAGACCAGGCCCAGGGAGGGGATGGGCCTTTCCCAGAGGCGCTGGCCCAGGAGGCGGCAGAGCAGGGCTGGTGCCGGGTCTGGTGGGGCCTGGGGAGATGGGTGGCCCCCAGAGAGCCACTTGTGATCCCAGAGGGAGAAGACAGAAGTGGGACCACAGCGGCACGCCTGGGAGGAGGCCGCTGAGAGGTGCCCGGCCTCGTCCCCCAGGGCCAGGTGGAGATCGAGGACCAGGTGGAGGGCTTGCAGTTCGTGGCCGAGAAGTACGGCTTCATCGACCTGAGCCGCGTCGCCATCCACGGCTGGTCCTACGGGGGCTTCCTCTCGCTCATGGGGCTGATCCACAAGCCCCAGGTGTTCAAGGTGGGTCCGGCACCCAGCCAGCCCGCGGCGCGCCTACCCCTCCCCCGTCCGCGCCCGCCCGCCGCCCCCAGAGGCGCCTCGGCAGGGGCCTTGCCACGTGGCTGTTTCTCCCCGCAGCAGCCCCACGGGGCCGAGCCCCCCTCCTCATTGCCCGCCACCGCTGACCCCAGGATGGCATCCGGCTGCGCAAAACCCTGCCAGCAGCTCTCTGTGGGAGGCTGAGCCCGGGACCCCGGCCTCGGATGGGCAGAGGTGGGGCATGGTGTGAGGAGCGGCGGGAGGGGCCCCGGGCCGGCGGCACCGCCAGGGCGCTGCGGGGCGCGGCCATGAGGAGGAGGAGGAGGCGGCGGAAGGGCAGGGGAAACAGGGCCCTCACCCGCCCGCCCGTGGCGCCCTGCCCGCCCTGGAGCAGCTCACGGCCCACGGGGACACACGGTCTGAGGGCCCCTCCCCGCCAGCCCCAAGTGCATGACCGCTCCTGTGCTCAGGGAGGCCCGGGACAGCGGGCACAGGCTCCCTGACCGACGCCCCTGTCCCTCTCTCTGTCCCCGTCCGCTGTGTCTTTCAGGTGGCCATCGCGGGTGCCCCGGTCACGGTCTGGATGGCCTACGACACGGGATACACGGAGCGCTACATGGACGTGCCAGAGAACAACCAGCACGGCTACGAGGCGGGTTCCGTGGCCCTACACGTGGAGAAGCTGCCCAACGAGTAAGGACTCCGCGCCCCACACCCCTGAGCACTCTCTCGCCACCCCCGGGGACCTGCTGCTTCTGCGTCCATCTGGGATGCTCCCCCGCCCCAGCTGGCTCCAGCCACGGACCCCAGGCCACCCTCACACCTCCCCCATTGTGCCCCTGTGGCCTGGGCAGGGCTGGCGTCTGCCCGTGTGTGCCTCGAAGCCCCCTCCTGGCAGCCCTCCTTCCTCACCACCCCTCACAGGAAGGGGTGCCCAGGCGTGTTCATGGAGGGAGGAGGCCCTGGCCCTGACCCCTGAAAGATGGAAAGAGCTAGAGTCACACCCCTTATCAGGCACCGGCTGTCCTAAGTTGTGTCCTAAATGATGACAACATCCAAGGCTGTGGGACCAGTTCAGATGTCCCATTTCGTCCTTTGACATTGGCCTTGGCCTCACTTTCTGATGGAGACAAAAGGGTGCTGCCACTTCCTGGGGTGTCTCCACCTGGTCGGCGTCACCCAGGATCCTGTGCAGTTGCCGGGGGCGCCTAAAAATCCACCTGCATTGCCCTCCCCGGGGTCTGGAGCATGGCCTGGGCTCCCGGCGAGGGTAACGCGACGTCTCCCGGGAACCCACCACCCTGGACCTCGCTGTCCAGTACGAGAGCCGGTCGCCACACGGGGCCGTGGAAATTGAAGGTCACACTCATCCAAATCAACTAAACGAATAAATCCATCGAGACAGAGCGCAGATTAGCAGCTGCCCAGGGATGGGGAGTCACTGCTAATGGGAATGGGCTTTGGCTTCAGAGTGATGGAATGTTCTGGAACTAGGGAGAGGTAGTGGTTGCACAACATTGTGAATGCTCCAAATGCCACTGGATCGTGTGCTTTTACCTGGTTACTTTTAGGTTATGTGAATTTTACCACAATAAATTATTATTTACTTGGGCGCAGTGGTGTGCACCTGTAGTCCCAGCACTTTAGGAGGCCAAGGAGGGAGGATCATTTGAGCCCAGGAGTTTGAGGCTGCAGTGAGCTGTGGTGGCACCACTGCACTCCAGCCTGGGTCACAGGGCAAGACCCTGTCCCAAAAAACAAAAAAAAAATTTCTGTTTCTCAATCATTCCTGCCACATTTCAAGTGTTGGGTGGTGCAAGTCTAGAACATTGTATCGTCAACTATGCTGTGGAGCAGTGTGCTGTAGAGGCTCCCCTGTAGCTCAGGGACCTATTCGCACTGACACACGCTCCTCTCCCCTCCCTTTCTGGGAGCAAAGGGGGGGCATCTTCCAGACCCGCCAGTTGTGCCCTAGGCTTACGCGTCGTTCCCGCTGCCCAGGTGGGACCATGGGCGGTGGCTGGAGCGGCTCAGGGCGTGCGGAAGTCTGCGCCCAGCGCTCCCTCTCCTGCCCCAGCACGACCCCAGCCTCACACACACCCTCCCTGCGTTCCAGGCCCAACCGCCTGCTCATCCTCCACGGCTTCCTGGATGAAAACGTGCACTTTTTCCACACAAACTTCCTTGTCTCGCAGCTGATCCGAGCGGGAAAACCTTACCAGCTCCAGGTGGGTGGCTCCTGGGGGCCCTGCGCTGCGTGGTCCGCGCATGGCGGGGTTGCCTCCCGCGCTGTTTCCCACCAGAAGCAGAGGCTCCGGGGTCCCTAGGTCCCCACGCCGCTGCTTGCCCTGCGCTCCTGAGGGTCCCTGCTCACAATCCCTTCATCTGTCAGTCGTGCGTGGATCACGCCTGGGAGCACAGGGTCAGGGTGAGCTGCACTGCCCCGGCCCAGGGCCTGGGAGGGAGGTCACTGAAACTGACATTTTGACACAAACATAGAAACGTGCTGAGAAGCAACCACAGGGTGCTGAAAGCATCTAGCAGGGTCGTCGCTGAGGGGACGGGGGTCCGAGAAGAACTCCCGGGGCAGGTAACATTTAAGGGTGCTGGCGTGAGTGAGGAGGCAGCCAGCGCTGGGGGCCCACACGTGGACACGGAAACGTGGAGAAGGAAGCAGCTCCCCCACAGCAGCCAGCCCGAGGGGGCTGGGGAAAGAGCAGGGCCAGCTGGGCGGGGCCTTGGCAGTGAGGGGCGGGGCTTAGTGGCAAGGTGGGTGGGCCTCGCGAGTGAGGGGTGGGGCTCCCTTGTGGGGTGAAGAGCCGACATCTCAGCAGGACTCCCCTGGGCCCCCACATCCCAAGCTGCCCCGAGGCATGTTCCTCACAAACAGGCCCAGGCGGCTGCAGGTGGGGTCAGGGTCAGGAGGAGCTGTCATGGACCGAGCAGCCTGGGGCCGCACTTCCCCACCTGCCAAAGGGGCTGGGCAACCCTGCCTCCTCGCAGGAAAGCGTTTAGCACGGGAGGCGGCCTGGGGTGGGAGTAGAGCCGTGTTGGGGATACATGGAGTGTACCCTGCCTTATTCCGGATGCCCCAAAACAGCTGGACTGAGCAGCTGGCAGCCACAGGCCCTCTTTGTTCACAAATCACATCTGCCACGTGCCAGGCCCCGGGCTGGGGGCCGGGAGTTCAGTAGAGAGGCCCGCCCTCTGCCCTCCCAGCTCGGGGAGGAACAAGTGACAGAGCAGCCAGGACCCAGGGTGGCCTGGCAGCGTGGGCGCAGCATGTGCGATGGCCGCGGCGGGTTTAGCGGGATCTGTCCCAGGTGGTGCCAATGCCTGGGCTGGGGCAGGACAGGGGCCCTTGAGGTGCCAGGGGCTGCAGGACCCGGAGGCCAGTTTCGATGTCAGGCCGATGCAGTCTCGCAGAGGCTGGGGACCATGTTGTCCAACTCAGGACTCATCCAGAAACAGACAAGGAAGGCAAAGGCAGAGGAGGGGAGAGCAGCGGTGGCTCGGTGCGTTCCCAGGCTGATGGGCCAGGGTGGCAGCCGGGGGCCTGGGCACGTCTAGGAACCCATCTCGCCGCGGGAGGCAGCGCGGCATGAGCCCCCTGGCCTTGCTGCTGGCCAGCACCAGCATTCTCCGGCAGAGAACGTCCCACCAGCCCCCCGAGGGCAGGGAGCCGTTTGTGTGCCCATCAGCACTCGGGAGACCCCGCGCTGTGGCCAGGGCAGGACACACACGTCCACCTGAGGGCCTGGACGTTGGCTGGGCCAGGTCTCAGGGCACTAGGGAGTTCCCTGTCACTGTCCCCCTTTTGGCTTAATCCCCTTAGGTGGTAAGAGGACCCAGAAAACACGAAGCCTGGGGGTGGCCATCCTGGGGCCTAGAGCTTGTCATGTGCAGTTCAAACGTGGCCTTGTGGTGAGATGGAAATGAGGATGGGGGCCCCAGGTGTCTCTGAGGTCTGCAGCCTTGGCCTCCTCCACAGAGACGGGTCTGTCCCTCCTCAGCACGTTTGGCAGGTGCGCGGCACTTCACAGACCTTATCTTATCAAATCCTCCAGGCGAGCTGGCGAGGTCGGCATTCCCGCCATTTTTGAGAAGGGTTAGAGCTAATACCACGAGTCAGTGGTACAGCTGGGACTCGAACCCAGGTCCACGGGCCTCGGCGCTCACGCACCTTGTCTGTCTGCACCCTGTGCCTGGTGACGGGGGGAGCCCTGGGGAGGTCCCGCAGTGCCCCCAGCCTGCCCTGTGTCTCCATCCAGATCTACCCCAACGAGAGACACAGTATTCGCTGCCCAGAGTCGGGTGAGCACTACGAAGTCACACTGCTGCACTTTCTGCAAGAATACCTCTGAGCCCGCCGCGGGCCGCCTCGGCTGCCTGCCCGCCGCCCGGAGCCATCACAGCAGAGCACAAGTGGCTTCGAGGCCGCCACCACCGCCCGGGGACCAGGCGGGAGGGACCGAGTGGCCCCACGGGACCGGACGAGGTGCCTCGCCTACCCCCGCTGGCCAGCCCTGCTGCCCCGAGGAGCCGCCGCCTTCGCCACCCTGACGCCTTTTATCATTTTCTTAATGCTCCTGGGTTTTTGCCTGCTACTGCTTGGTTGCCAGGACAGAGAGATGGTGGCTGATCCCTCCAAGGCATGGCCTTGGGCCATCCCGCCTTCTGCAGGGAGGAAGCCACCCACCGCTGCGCACGGGAGAGGCCGGAGCTCGGGCCACCCCGGCCAGAAGAGACTCGGAGGAGCGGGGCGCCCTCCGCCCGTGGCTCCCGGTGGCCCCTCAGTCTCCTGACCCAGCCAGCCACTGTCCCCAGCACAGAAGCATGCAATTGCCTGTCCTCCCCGCCAGCCCCCCACTTCATGTTTGTGGTTTGTTTTAGGGGGCGTTTTTCATAACTATTTAAAAGACAGAAAGGAAGGGGTGCCTATATCTAGACTCGGGGTCTGCGCCAGGCTGTGGGGTTTCAGCCCAGCCCCTGGTGAGCCGCAAAGCCCGAGCGGAGAGTGGTGAGGGCCCAGCAGGAGGAGTGGCCAGGGCCTGCTGGGGGGACTGCACCCTCCCACGCCCGCCTCTCCCCCGAGCTTTCAGGCAGGCACTGAAACCCGCCGAGCTTCAGCGCTCTGCTGGTCAGTGGCCGCTGTGCCCTCCCCAGCCCAGCCGTCAGGCCACATGTGTCTGGCCAGCCCACGCCCACCGGGGGTTCCGGGGTTGGAAGTTGGAACCGCCCCCACCTCAGGGTTATACTGTCCCCTTCCTTTCCCTCCCCGCCAAGAGTTCTGCCAGGGGCGGGCCAAAAAAAAACAAAAAACAAAAATGAAAAGAAGAAGAAGGAAAAAAAAACAGAAACAAACCACCTCTACATATTATGGAAAGAAAATATTTTTGTCAATTCTTATTCTTTTATAATTATGCGTGTAAGAAGTAGACTCATTAAACGATTCCAGATGGAAACTCGCCCCTGCCTGAGGTTCCTTCTACGTCCCAGCCTCCTCTGAGTGGGAGGGGCATCAGGGAGTGATCGCCACCAGGCATCGCCACCTCCGCCATCTTGGCAGTCACCAGGGACCACTGGGGACCTGGGGCTGCCCTGGCACGAGCCCAGGAGGGGTGTCACGCGAGCCCGCTAGAAGATGCCCACCCCTGATCACACTGGACCAGGGAGGACAGTCCCAGCTGCCCCGATGAGAGCATTGTGTGTCCTCAGAGGTCCAGAAAAGTCGGTTGGTCTCCAGGGACCCAGCACAGGATGTTAGGTGTGGCCTTGGCTCCCCCAGCGCCACAGCACAACCCAAACTGCAGCATCCTTCATACCGGATGCTCCAGCCGCCAGCACTTCCAGGATCACGAAATGCCAGCCAGGAAGGGCAGGCCAGGCCCCCTTCACGTCTGTCCCAACAGCAAGACACCAACAAGGGAGACCCCGGTGACCACGCTCAGCATGCGGTTGTGCTTCTAACAGCAGGGAGGGACTGCCCTGCTCGGTCCACTCTCTCCATCCTTTGGGAAGTTCCTCTTTTTAAAAAAAAAAAAAAAAAATGGGTTTTAAAGAAAAATAAATCTCAGTACAAAAGGATATTTAGGGGAAAGACATCCTCTCCCCTCCCTAGAGATAACCTTCCCCCCCATCTTGCATGTCCTTTCAGGAACAGCCTGCGCGTCTATGTCTGCACACAGGTAGGTAACGATTGTGTTCACCTGGACCGTGGCTTTTCGCTGACTATATCTTGGTAGCTGTGGCACGTTACTGTGCTAGATCTGCCTTATTTTTCTAATGCCCACATTCTAGTCTATTGTGCAAATGTGCTGTCGTTTATTTCACTAGTGTCTTAATACATAGGCCACTCTGGATTCTTAGTTAGTGTAAGTCAGGATCAGCAAACTGTGTAAAGGGCCCGACGGTAAATATTTTATATTTCGTGGGCCAGCCTGTGTGGCAACTATTCAGCTCTGCCATTGTAGCACAATGACAGCCTTAGATAAAATGTAAACAATGGGTGTGCCAATAAAACTTTATTTACAAAATCAGGCGGCTGGCCAGATTTGGCCCACAGCCTATAACTGGCCAACCCCTGTATAAATGATCCTGCAACACATAGATTTGTATGTTTTTGGTAGATATATAAGTTCCTAAGATAAATTCCTAGAATGAGCAAAAGGCATATTCACTTTTAATTTTGAAGAATATTATTATACCAAATTGCCTTCCAAACAGAATGCCTCAAAGTACACTCTTTCCAAGAAGTGTGCCTGTTTCTCAAGTGCTCAGTATTATGTGTTATCAAATAGTTTTTTCTTTGCCCATCTTATTAAATACAAGAAACATGTGGCATCTCACTGCACTTTGAACTCACATTTCTCTTACACATGTGGATCTTTTCACGTTTTAAGTCATCTGTTTTCTGGTAATCATTTGTTGATGTCTTTTGCCCACCTTCGTTTTGACTTGTTGGTCTCATTGATTTGTAATTGCTCTTTATATATGAAGGACATCAGTCCTTTGTCATATATGTTGCAAATCGAAATGTGTTCCCAATCTCAATGTATTTTACTGGTAGGAAGCTCAGCCAGTGAATCTTTAAAATCATCCTGTTGGGAACATGAAAATGCCATTCCCTTAATTCACTGTAAAACCAAGTGCAGCACGGGACCCAGCCGTAAGCCACAGAATCCAGCTCTGGCTAAAGAGGACAGATAGCACAGAATGAGAGAGAACTGGTGGGAAAGGGGGTTAGTGGGGTTGCCCCAGGAGGCTTGGTAGCCAGAGTGATGCAACTTTCACCAGAACCTTCTGTCCTGCCTCACTGAGTCAAGATTCAAATTGTCACGAGACAGTATTCATTGGCCAAACTGCGGTCACTCGCATTCCTGCCCCTGACAACTAGGCCAGGAAAGGAAGGGAGGTGCCATTAGGAAGGGAGGCTAACATCTCATTGCCAAATCCGGGAAACTTGACCCTGGAACGATACGATGAACCCAACTGTTGCTGGGTGCGGTGGCGCATGTCTGTAGTCCCAGTCACTCAGGAGGCTGAGGTGAGAGGATTGCTGGAGCCAGGAGTTCGAGGCCAGCCTGGGCAACATAGCAAGACCTCATCCCTTTAAAAAAAACAAAACAAAACCCTACTCCAAACCTTATTTGGATTTTACCAGTGTTTACACACACTCGTTTCTGTGTGTGTGTGTGCGTGTGTGTGTGTTTCCATTCCACATTCTCGCCTGCGCAGATTCTGGTAGCCACCACCACAATCGAGACACAGAAGTGTTTATTCACCACAAAGGAATTCCTTCACGCTACCCTTTAATATTTCTATCCACCCCCATTTACGATGTCTTGACCATAGAAAAGTCTGTGATACTCGTGTGATCCAATCTTTTCCTTTAGGACTGCTGGACTTCATGTCATGATCGTTGAAAGCAGGCTCTTTGGAAGGGCGGTTTGTTTTCTTGCGGTCCCTTCAGTGTGCTAATTTTTTTTTTTTTCTTTCTAAGCAAAAGGAAAACAAAAGAGACCTGGGGCTCAAAGTCTTTCTGGAAAGCACGCGCACACACACACACAGAGACACAAAGACACACAGACACATACAAAAACCTGCCTGTGCTCAGCAGGAGACTCCAACAGCTCACAATTGAAGTACCTGATTTATTTCCTCAAAGGGCACAACAGAGCCCAGTTCAGGGATAACCTGCAACATATTCTCTCGGGATTCTGTTCTTTCTAGTCAGGAAGGAGTAGGAACACTGGCTCAATTCTTGACCCTCCAAACATGGCCATTGACATTTTCTTGAAATTTTAAACACGTTGTGATGTTAAAAAAAAAAAAAACAAAAAAAACCCGGCATCCTTCTGTAGTTGAAAATTTGGGATGGAATGAGAGCAACGGCTAGTATTGAGAATTCTCACCTGGTTCCTTCTGTAGCAGGAACTTTAACTGCAGTCCCTCGCTTAACCCTCCCAACAACCTCTTAAAGTAGGGATGGTTTTTTTATTTTTAACTTTTTTTTTTTTTTAATAAATTTAAGGCTCCTAGAAAATCTACAGGAACTGTAGAGTTCCCTAATACCCCTTCCTCCAACTTCTCCTAATGTTAACATAGCAGATAACGATAGTGCCAGCCAGGATATGGAAGCCAGGAAATTAACATCAACATAGTCCTATTAACTAATACCTGGACGTCATTAGAATGTGGCCAGTTCTCCCTCCCATGTCCCTTTTCTGGTCTAGGAGCAAATCCTGAATCTGACACTGTGTTTAGCTGTCTTCCTCCTGTGACTGGTCCTCAGTCTGTCTCACATGACACTTGTGAAGAGTCCTGCGGGTTATTCTGTAGAACGTCCCTGGATATGGGTTCGTTTTGGTGACTAGCTCAGGATTAGGCTGAGGTTGTGCATCCCACCGAGGTGCTGTGCCCTTCCCACTGCGTCCTATCAGTGGCTCCACAATGTCGCTCTCTCGTTTTCAGTGACATTGACTTTGCTCACTGGGCTAAGATGGTGTCTACACTATAAAATCACTACTTTCCTCTTTGTAATTACTAAGAATCTTGGGGGAGGCTGGGAGCGGTGGCTCACACCTGTCATCTTTGGGAGGCTGAGGTGGGAGGATGGCTCGAGGTCAGGATTTCAAGGCCAACCAGGCCCACATAGCAAGACACTATCTCTCTAAAAAAATTTTTTTTTAATTAGCCCCAGCATGGGCAACAGGTAAGACCTCGTTTCTAAAGAAAAAAAAAAAAATTCTAAGTATCTTGGGGGGAAATACTTTTGAGGCCATGCAAATATCCTGTTTCTCATCCTACTTTCCCCCACTAATTTTTTTTTTTTTTGATACAGAGTCTCACTCTCTTGCCTGGGGTGAGTGCCGTGGCGTCAGCCCAGCTCACAGCAACCTCAAACTCCTGGGCTCAAGCAATCCTACTGTCTCAGCCTCCCGAGTAGGTGGGACTACAGGCATGCACCACCATGCCCAGCTAATTTTTTCTATATATATTTTTAGCTGTCCAATTAATTTCTTTGTATTTTTGGTAGAGACGGGGGTCTCGCTCTTAATCAGGCTGGTCTCGAACTCCTGAGCTCAGGAAGATCCGCCCGCCTCGGCCTCCCAGAGTGCTAGGATTACAGGCGTGAGCCACCGCGCCCGGCCCTCCCCCACTAATTTTGAACTTCAACCCAGAGATCTCAGCCCACAATTGTGAAATGTTTGCCTAAAGCTGACCTTCGATTTCCCTCTACATTTACTAACTGGAAAAGCTGCGGAGTCGGTCACGCGGATGGCAAGTGAGGGACGACGAGGGGACCCAGAGTCCCGGGAACGACCTCCGCGACCACCAATGAGAACCCTGCAGGGATCTGCCTGCCCAGCGGGCTCCCTGAGACAGGGAGGCCCCGCCCCTTATAAGCCCCGCCCCAAGATGGCGGCCCCGCTGGGCGCAGGGAGCCGGGCGCGCCGGGTGACGTCACCCTGCGGACGCCGACGTGGCCTCAGGCGCACGCCCCACGTGTCCCGCCCCTCGCCGCGTCCGCCCGCCCCTGCCCTGAGAATCCTGTTCCAAGATGGCGGCGCCCAGCGGAGGGAGCGGCGGCGGCGGCGCGAGCCTGTGGGCCCTGCTGCTCCTTGGGGCCGTCGCGGTTAGGCCGACGGAGGCGGTGTCCGAGCCCACGACGGTGGCGTTTGACGTGCGGCCTGGCGGCGTCGTGCACTCCTTCTCCCAGAACGTGGGCCCGGGGGTACGTGCCGCCGCCGTCCCGGGCATCGGAAGCGAGGGATGGTGCTGGTCGGTGGTCCAGGGAGGCTGAAGAAGGGGCGAGGCCTGAGGATGGGGTGCGGCACTGTGGGGGTGGGGTCGTCACTGCACTGATAGCAGGCGGGGCGTCCTGGGGGCTGGCGACGTTGAGGGGGCGTGGTCACGAGCCTCGGCGCCTGTCTCACCTGTCACCTGCCCAAAGTGTCCAGGCAGCCTGAGAGGTGGGGAGAGGGCAGCGAGGAGAGCGACGGGAGGCTGAGCGGTACTTCCCCTTCCTGGGCCTGCCGGGGGTCAGTCGCTGCAGCCCTGCCCGGGGAGGAGTGCTCTTTCCTTCCCTTGCACAAGGTCCCACATCATGGAAGGTGTGAGGCCAGGCCCTCCTCACCTGGAGGCAGCGGGCCTGGGTCTAGCCCAGCTCTGTCCCCAGCTTGTCAGCGAAGTCCCTTCCTCTCCCAACTTCCCTTTCACCTACAACAGCGGTATCAGTAGTTGCTGTTTGTCGAGTACTTCCTTATAGCCAAATGTGGTGCCAAGTTTGTACGTCAGACCTGTTTTACAGATGAGGAAATACAGGCTCGGAAAGGTTTTCACTTGTCCAGGGTCCCCATGTGTCACTGCTTCCAAAGCCCATGTTCCTAGAGGGTAGAGGGGTGAGTGTTGGAGGGGGTGTGAGCTCCCCCTTCCTGTTCTTTGTGTCCCAGAAGCCCCATGGGTTGTCCGTCCAGACCCAGGAGCTCCACAGTAGGGAGGCAGGCAGGGGACTTAGAGGCCTTGCGGGCTGGCCTGCAGGGGCACCAGCCAGAGGGATTGTCCTGATTCTAGATGTCCTAAGACCCTGTACCTTTAGCAGTAAGGATTACCTTCTACTAAGCCTCTTTTCTCTTCCATTCTCTAGGACAAGTATACTTGCAAGTTCACTTACGCTTCTCAAGGAGGGACCAATGAGGTGAGTCGTTCAAAATTTCACTTAGGTTACTATCCATTGTCATACAGAGACATTGTCCAGGAGACAGTGAAGTTGGTTCATTCATGCATCAACTTACACCCATTCAACTATTCCCACTTAACCAATAAAAGGGAAAGTGCTCACGTTAAATAGTGACCACAGACTCCGCTGCCGTTATTCCACAGAGGGAGCAAGTGTCTGCACAAAAGGAAGGATGTGAGATGTAAATCTGCCGTTCCCATCAGCCTCTGTTAGGGGGTGCTGTATTTGGCTTCTGTGCTGTTTAACAAATTACCACAAACCTAGTGGCTTAAAACAACACCCATTTATTGTCTCACAGTTCTGTAGGTGAGAAGTCTGGGTCAGCTCGGCTGGGTGTTTCATAAAACCGAGATCAAGGTGTTACTGGGCTGGGCTCTTAGCTAGAGGCTCTGGGAAAGAATCCTCTTGTAAGCAATATCAAGTGGCTGGCAGAATTCAGTTCTTTGCGGTTGAAGGACCGAGGGCCCCGTTTCCTTGCTGGCTGTTTTCTCTAGCTGGTGGCAGAAAAGCAACAAAGATTCAAAGCCTGAGAACACATGCAGCACTGGCTGGCTTTGAGGGCACCCCGTGGCCAGGAGTGCAGCCGGCCTCTAGGAGCTGAGAGCGGCCCCTGGCTGGCAGGAAGGAAGTGAACAGTTTGGTCCTACAACTTGGAGGAACTGAATTCTGCCACAGCCACGTGAGCTTGGAAGAGGACCCTGAGCTCCAGGTGAGAACCCAGCCAACACCTGGATTCTAGCCTGTGAGAAGCTGGGTAAAGGACCCAGCCATGCTGTGCTGGACCTATAGAACTGTGAGCTCTTAAATGGGTATTATTTTTAAGCTACTAAATAGGTGGTAATTTGTTACGCAGTGTAGTGGGTTGAAGGGTAGCCCCCCAAAAGATATGTCCACATCCTAATCCGTAGAACCTGCACATGTGACCATATTTAGAAAAAGCGTCTTTGAAGATGTAATTAAGTTAAGGATCTTGAAATGAAGACATCTTCCTGGAGTATCTAGGTGGACCCTAAATCCAGTGACAAGTATTCTTATAAGAGACACACAAAGGAAATTTTATAGATAGAAGAGGAGAAGAAACACAAGGAGAAGCTGGGTGCAGTGGCTCACGCCTATAATGCCAACACTGTGGGAGGCCAAGGCAGGCAGATCACTTGAGGCCGGGAGTTTGAGACCAGCCTGGGCAACACAGCGAGACCCCTTCTCTATAAAAGGTTAAAAAATTAGCTGGATGTGGTGGCACATGCCTGTAGTCCCAGCTACTCAGAAGGCTGAGGCAGGAAGATCCCTTGAGCCCAGGAGTTGGAGGCTGCAGTGGGCTATGATGACACCACTGCACTCCAGCCTGGGTGACAGAGGAAGACCCTGTCTCAAAAAAAAAATTACGAAAGCAAGAAACACAGGGAGAAAGCCATGCCAAGCTGGAGGCAGGGCTTGGAGTGATGCAGCTACAGCCAAGGAACACCTGTGGCCACAAGAGGGTGGAAGAGGCAAAGACAGATGCTGTTCTGGTGCCTTCAGAGGGATCGTGGCCCTGCCAACACGTTGATTTTGGACCCCCAGCCTCCGGAACCAGAAGAGCATGACTTTCTGTTGTTAGCCACCAAATCTGTGGTAAATAGGCCCAATAAATGAATACACCGCAGCAGCAGAAAACAAATGCAGCTGGGACTACACCATGACAAATAAGTACTCGGTGAATGAAATACTTCCTTAAATTCTAGCTAAGGGGCTACTGCTCGGTTTTTGTCTGGAAGAAGAGCAGCAAGTGTTTGAGAAGAAGCACAAACAGACCTTCTCCTTGGAATTATTAGAAAGAACAAAAGGGAAAGGAAGAACTGTCACTATGAAATCAGGAAAAACACCTTTCCTATCCCTAAAAGTACCGTCGTCCTCAACACCCAGTTGTTAGTAGATACTCCAGCTGCGGAACATTCCGTGGCACCGTGTCCCTTAACAGTGTAGTCTAGAGACAGAGCTTCATGGGAACCCAACGGCAGATGCTACTCAGCCCCAACACTGCCAGTGACATTCTCAGAGCGGTGCAGGCTGGTTCTGAGGCCGTGGGCGTCTCCCGCTGGGCACTGTGGACCCTGGGACCGGATCGTTCTCTGGGGCGGAGCCGTCCTGGGCACTGCAGGTGCTGAGCAGCGTCCCTGCCTCCACCCTCTCCATGCCCGGAGCACCCTTTTCCCCAAGTTGTGATAACCAAAAATGTCCCCAGACATTGCCAGCTGCCCCCTCAGGGATGCCTGTTGAAAACCACAGGGCTAGAGTGCCGTGAAATCCACTTTTTAAAAAAATTTCAGGTATGCTTTGTAAATGACAGTCACAGTCCATTTGGGCCACTGTAACAGACTACCGTAGGCTGGGTGGCTTAAACAACAAACATCTGTTCCTCGCAGTTCTGGAGGTAGAGATGAGGGTGCCAGCAGGGTCGGGTTCTGGATGGCCACCTTCTCTCTGTGACCTCACATGGCAGAGGGAGGGCAGTAGAGCTCTCTGGGGTCCCTTTCCTAAGGGCAGTAATCCCAGTGTGAGGGCCCTACCCCCATGACCTCATCACCTCCCCAAGGCCCCACCTCCTAAGCCCATGAGACTGGGATTACCTTTCAACATAGGAATTTTAGGGGGACAGGAACATTGAGACCATTGCAATTCCCAAGTTCAATATATATATATATTTCTTTGAGACAGAGTCTCACTCTGTTGCCCCGGCTAGAGTGCCGTGGCGTCAGCCTGGCTCACAGCAACCTCCAACTCCTGGGCTCAAGCGATCCTCCTGCCTCAGCCTCCCCAGTAGCTGGGACTGCAGGCATGCGCCACCATGCCCAGCTAATTTTTTTATATATATGTTCTTAGTTGTCCAGATAATTTCTTTCTGTTTTTAGTAGAGACGGGGTCTCGCTCTTGCTCAGGCTGGTCTCGAACTCCTGAGCTCAAACAATCCACCCGCCTCGGCCTCCCAGAGTGCTAGGATTACAGGCATGAGCCACCATACCTGGCCCCAAGTTCAATATTTTAATAAAATGTAGCCAACACTCAGCAACCTCCCTCCCAGCAGCACTGGGGGTCATAGCTCTGCTGTGGAAGGTCACCCTGACCCCCGGGGCAGTGGGCATCCTGTCATTGTCCACTTTTCCTTCTATACCTCCAGGCCTCACTGTTCTCTAAACCTTCGATCCTCTCGTGGGATGGTGCTGAGTGGTGGAACATTCTCCCTGATGACCATCCCCCAGGAGCACCCTCTGCCATGCCTCAGCCCCAAAGCAGCCTCTCTGTGTAGATAACCGATTTTTTGGACAGCAAAATCACAGTCGCACCACTGACATGGGGTTTCGTGGGTGCCCCACGCTGTGCAAAGCCTCATAAACATTTTATCCTCACCCAGCCCCGGAGGCAGACACCGTGCTGCTCCTCTCCCATTTCACATTTGAGACTTGGGGCCCAGAGGCTGAGCGAGACCCCAAGTCCCACAGCTAGGAAGTGTTAGAATGTCCCCAAAGGGCAGATCCCTGACCACCAGGGAGCAGGAAATGTCCAGTGTCACCAAAAACTAATAAAAAACATCAGGACCGGGTGCAGTGGCTTATGCCTGTAATTCTAGCACTTTGGGAGGCAGAGGAGGGAGGATCACTTGAGGCCAGAGTTTGAGACCATCCTGAGCAAGAGCGAGTCCCCGCCTCTACTAAATACAGAAAAATTAGCGGGGCGTGGTGGTGCACACCTATAAGGTTGCTGTGAGCTAGGCTGACGCCATGGCACTCTAGCCTGGGCAACAGAGTGAGACTCTGTCTCAAAAACAAAACAAAACAAAAATACCTCTGGCTTTTAAATTCATTTGCATTCATAATTTTTTTTAAAAATGTTTAAATATTCTACCCGTGTTCAGGAACCCTTTAAGAGCAGTGGGAAACCTTCCCAGATAGAGCTCACTGGATAAAGCTGTTTCTGGTGCTCAGAGGCCCCGGAGCCATAGACAGGTGTTTCTCAATTAAAAAAAAAATATGTTGAGTTGGCAGGTATCCCCTGGAGCTGTCCCTTGTCCTTGTCATTGGAGTATAATTGGTGAGCACATTTGTGCTCCCAGGCAAAATGCAACTAAGTGACCATTTACTCCCATTGTAATTAACATAAAAATGGCCTCGTTTCTATTAATGAAAAAGCTCCCACTTTAAACCAGGAATCCCTACAATCAGAGTCCATTATTACTCTTGGGAGAGGCCTGTGAGCTCATTTTATTAGCACAACCTAAAAATTGCCTGGGACAGCCCAGAACACTACAGCAGGTCTTCTATTTCCATGTGAGCCAGGTTTTCGGAGGCCCATGAAAATCAGAATAGTGTGTTTTGGAATCGTTTTAAAATTTTAATTTTTTAAAATTTAATTTGAAGCTTCACATCGTTCAAAAACATTGTTTAAGTATTAAAAGGCTTGTAGCACCATCCATGTAACTGTGATTATTTAAATCTTGTGTTTTGGGCCAGGTGCGGTGGCTCATACCTGTAATCCCAGCACTTTTGGAGGCCAAGGTGGGAGGATCACTTGAGGTCTGGAGTTCGAGACCAGCCTGGGCAAACAGCGAGACCTCTGTCTCTAAAAATAAACAAAAATTAGACGTGATGGCATGTGCCTCTAATCCCAGCTGCTAGGGAGGCTGAGGCGGGAGGATCGCTTGAGCCCAGGCATTCGAGTTGCAGTGAGCTGTGATGATGCCCCTGCACTACAGCCTGGGTGACAGTGAGATCTTGTCTCTTAAAAAAGAAGAAAAAAATCTTGCTCTTGTTCAAAGACTTCTTTTTTGGGGGGGGCGGTGGGGACAGAGGTTCACTCTTCTTGTCCGGGCTAGAGTGCAGTGGCATCAGCCTCACTCACAGCAACCTCAAACTCCTGGGCTCCAGCGATCCTCCTGCCTAAGCCTCCTGAGTAGCTGGGACTACAGGCACATGCCACCGTGCCTGGCTGATTTTTTTTCTGTTTTTAGTTGTTTGGCTAATTTCTTTCTATTTTTAGTAGAGACGGGGTCTCGCTGTTTCTCAGGCTGGTCTCGAACTCCTGAACTCAAGCAATCCACCCGCCTTGGCCTCCCAGAAAGACTTCTTTTTATTCATAGAAGCAAGCATGAATGTATTGTCTTCTCTCTTTTTTTTTTATTAATAGGCTTTATTTTTTAGAGCAGTTGTAGGTTCACAGCAAAATTATACAGAAAGTGCAGTTCCCACATACCTGCTACCCTCCCCCACCCCCACACCACACAGGTAGCATTCTGGTTGTCAGCTCCCCCCACGGAGCGGGGCATTGGTTCCAATCGATGAACCTGCATGGATGCGTCATCGTCACCCAGAGTCCATAGTCTAAGTCAAGGTTCACTCTTGGTGGTGTAACCAACCTGTGGGTTTGGACAAATATGCAATGACACGTCTCCACCATTGTAGCATCACTCAGAGCAGTTCCAACCCTAAACCTCCCCTGTGCCCGCCTGGCCCTCCCTCCCTCCCTCCCTTCCCCCCTGCCTCCCCCCAACCCCGGCAGCCACTGATCTTTTACTGTCCCCATAGTTTTGCCTTTTCCAGAATGTCCTATAGTTGGCATCATACAGCGCGTGGCCTTTCCAGACTGGCTCCCTCCACTTGGCAACACGCATTCAAGGTTCCTCCCCATTTTCGCGTGGCCTGACAGCTCACTTCTCTTTAGCGCTGAGGAACATTCTACTTGTCTCGATGTCCCACCGCTGATTTGTCCCTGCACCTACTGAAAGACACCTTGGTGCTTTCAGCTCTTGGTGATTATGAATAAAGCTGCTGTAAATACCCGTGCGCAGCTTTTCAGCGCCTTTGGGTTAATACCTAGGAGCACAATTCCTGGGTCAAATGAGAAAAGCATATTTTGTTTTGTTTTCCCTTCTTTGTTCACTGTTCTGGTCGGTTTTGTTATTTTATGCAACGTTGTATCCTGGGGATTGTTCTGTATCCTCCCTAAAGTGCTTCCTCTCAGTGGCCAAGTCTGGAAAAACTGCATCCATCAGCCAAAGAGTGTACATTGTACCCATGAAGGGATTTCGCAGCCCGCCACCTTCCGCCCCTCCCTCTGGGTCTCCGATGTCTGTCATTCCTTAAGTTAAGCTTTCTGTTTGGGGATCATTATGGATTCACGTTCGGTTGTTAACAATCGTGCAGAGAGGTCCCAAGCACGCTTGACCCAGGTTCCCCAGGGGTGACACCCTCAAGACGCTAGTCACTGTCACAGCGGGACATTGACGTGGACACAGGGCCAACCCTCCCTCCTCCCCATCCTTGGGTCCACGCATTTTCCATTTTGCCCGTCGCAGCCCCACTGATGACATGGGAGAGCCCCAGTACCCCCGCCCTCCCCAGCTGGGGGCTTTTGCCCCTCTGACCTCGGAGAGAAAGGTCTCCCTGTGGGTCAGTCGTGATCCTTTTTAATACACGAAACTGGACATGTTTTCATGTATTGAAGAGTTGTTCAGCTCTCCCTGTACCTGGGAGCTGGTTGGGGTGGTTCCCAGGAGAGACTCCACATTTGATGGCGAGGACGCAGGACTGACTGGCAAGTCCCCCGAGCACAGATGGACACCAAACCGCGGGCCACAGAGAGGGCAGGGCAGGGGGTTGGTGACTGGTCCCTGAGCCGGTGGGGGGGCGGGGTGCGGGTGGCCACAGGAAAAGCGCTGCTGGCTCTGCAGAACTGGAGGCAAAGCCGGAACTCTCCCAGAGCGCCCGTGTGTCCTGGGCTGACCCAAGCTTGTCTTCTCTCCCCA
>RJWJ010002695.1:41584-76138 GCA_004363605.1 Indri indri
GGGGGGGGGGGGGGGGGGGGGGGCAGGAGCGCCCCCCCTAGGAAGCAAACTGACGGTGAGGCCGGGGGCCCGGGGAGCGTGTGCCGGGCAAGGGGCTGGAGCACCAGGGAAAGGGGCCGGGGAGGGCCCGAGGGTGGCACGAAGTCACCAAAGGGCTTTTGGGGCAATTTTTTTAATCGAGATAAAATTCCCATAAAATACAGCTTTTTGAAGTGTACACTTCAGTGGTATTTAGCACACTGACAGGGTTGTGCCACCACCACCTATCGAGTTCCAGAACTTTCTCAACACCCCAAAAGGAAACTCCGCCCCCATTAGCCATCACTCTGCATCTCCCCAAACCCCCAGCCCCTGTCACCCACAAGTCCACGTCCTGTCCCTGTGGATCTGCCAGTCCTGGACAGTTCGTAGAAATGGAACCACACGCTGCGTGGCGACCCCAGCATCCTCCCGTGAATCACTCAGTTCCTGGTTTCCCTCAGGCGGTTCTTCCACTAGAATGTTCTCTCTGAAGGACAAGCCCGATGGTTTGTAACCTTGTGTGGGTCGCAGACCCCTGGGAATCAGAAGCTGTGCCCCGCCCCCCCGTCCCCGAAACGCCCAAACGCACACAGCCCACGGCATCTGCACACAAGCGCGGGTCCTCGACCCCCTCCTAATTCCATCGAGGTGTGGTCTGGACGGCGGGGCCTCGTGCGAGGTGGACGTGCCCACCCCGGGTCCTGCCCCTCGTCCTCCTCGGTCAGGTTCCCGAGTGGAGCGCTTGCCCCGCTCAGGTCGTCTCGCTCCCGTCATCCCCCCCGCCTCGAGCACAGCTTGCCGAGTGAATGGTGCGTCCGGCGGGCCAGAGGGTCACGGAGCTCCAGGAATCCCGTCCCTTCTCCCCTGGTCCTCGCAGCCCTGGAATGTGTTGGCCCAAGCGGCGCTTGTTCCTGGGGCCTTTATTTTGTGCCCAACAGCGCAGGCACTTGGGAGGGGACTCGACAGAAGTCCAGGGCGTAGTCCTCGGTGGCCAGGGGTCAACAGGGCGCAGATTGACACAGCAGAGACAATTAGAGAGCAGCGAGTGGCGGCGTTTAATTAAGGGACAGGGTGTGATTTAACACTGGCTGCATGTGGGCGTTGTTGCACCGTCTCCTGCTGAATGCCTTGCAAACAGCTGGTGTTGCCCAGGGGGTTTGGGGGGTTCTGACCCACACCATGTCACGGGCAGGCAAAGGCCTCAGGGGCCATTGGCAGCTGCGTCAAGGGGACCCTGTTGGTGCCGCTTCCCGGCCCAGAGAGAGCAAGGAGCCAGGGGTCCGAGAGGGGCCCTCTGAGCCTGGCCACCTCGTCACAGGGAAGCCCACGGTCCACATTCGCCTGGCTGCAGAGCACGGCCTGGCACAGGGCGTGTGCGTGCCAGCGCACCGGCTCCCTAGGTGGCACCCAGGTGGGCGCAGACAGGCTGGGACTGGGGTGGGCCCTGCCTGAGCCTGAACCCTCTTACCTGGCCCACCTGGAGGTTCCCCAAGGACACGCTCAGCCCCGGAGACCTGCTGACCCCAGGGCCACCCACCTGGCCTACGTGGGCCTGGTACCCCACCGACCAGGCCTGGGGCAGCCGCCAGGACTTGGAGAATAATCTGGGGGCTCCCTGGATGCTCCCAGCCAGGACACCCAGAAATGGCCACTTCCTGCCCCCACAGCCCCACCCGCCCCATCTCAGTCCTCTGTTGTCGCCTTCTGGCACCTTCCACCACTCCAGATGTTTAAATGCTGGCATTTGCCCCTCCTGGGGACCTAGACAGAGCTCCTTCCCCCACTTGCTAGTTAACTCCTGTACTGCTCAGCCTCCGGGGTTGGGGGGCCCCTGCTGGCCACGCGTTGCCCCCACCCCGCTGCAGACCTGAGATGCCGGCAGCAGGCAGGGAGGGACACAGCTCACAGCCCACAGGGGAAAGAGGCCTGTCCGTGACCAGCGGAAGAACATTCCAGCATGGAGGAAGGAGGGTGTGATGCTGAGCAGGCCCTGTCCGTCCCTCCCAGAGCCGGCGGTGCTGGGGAGTGCCTTCCATGCAGAGGCTGCCCCACACCTGCCAGCCCAGCCGGGCTCCAGACTGCACAGACGCAGGCCCCAGTCCCGGCCTGACCCCACCGCCCTTGCTTTGCAGGCCCCAGGGCAAGTCCTACCTGTACTTTACCGAGTTCAAGGCCGAGGTGCGGGGCGCCGAGATCGAGTACGCCATGGCCTACGTGAGTAGCGCTGCTGGGGGGGATGCCGGGATGTCCTGCCTGAGATGGCACCTTCCAGACCAAATGGGGGCGGGGAGGAGAGGGGATACCGGACCCTTTAGAGGGAGGTTTGGTGGCTTGGAGCAACGTGTTTCCCGGCAGGTACCTGCAGGTGCCAAGGGAGGGTGCGTCTGGTGCCCCGAGGGGGACCGAGCTGACCCCAAGTGACCCAGTGGGCGGAGCAGGAGATGGACACCCTGGCCTCCCTCTCCTGACACCCCTGCCCCCCTGCCTGTCTCCTGCCAAAGCCGCCAGGGAGCCAGGGGGTGAGGGGGCCCCATCCTGCCGTGCTGAGTACTCAGCCCCTGGGACGTGGGCAGGACAGCGGGGGCCAAAGTGGACCTGCAGGGGCAGGCGGCACAGCTCACTGGTGGGGAACAGGACCCGGCGCCCCTTGGCCAGACGAACCTCTGCTTCTTGGCCCTGGCAGGGCCAGAGCCGGGTGGCTGCCTGGCGCAGGAAGGAGCAGCCCCCACCATGGGGGGGCCCAGCTGACCACACTGCAGAGACCCCACTTCTGCATTTGGGGTCAGAAACACTGTGGAAATGACTCATATCCACCCAGGCTCAGCCAGAGAAGCAGAGCCAGTAGGAGATGGGTATTAGGAGATTGATGGCTGGGAACGGGCTCGCGCCATGGGGCAACGGCCAGGCAGGTTTGGTATCTACGGCCCCGGCCCAGGAACTGTTAACGTAATACATCTTCCTCAGGGAAGCCTCGCTCTGCCCAGAGGCCTCCGACTGATTGAACCCGGATCTCCCAGATCTCCCAGAATAGTTTCCTCCTTTCCTTGAGGTCACCTGACCATGGGCTTTAACCACATCTACAAAATACCTTCAGAGCCACCCTGCAAACGTTTGCTTGGAGAATCAGGGACTCCAACCTCGCTGAGTGGACACATCAAACTGACTATCCCAGCCCGGCACCGAGACTCCTGCTGGTAATCCCGGCGCTTTGGGAGGCTGAGGCAGGAGGATCATTTGAGGCCAGGAGTTTGAGACCAGCCTGAGTAACATAGTGAGAACTGGTCTCTACAAAAAAATGTAAAAATTAGCCGGGCATGGTGGTGCGCACCTGTAGTCCCAGCTACTCAGGAGGCTGAGGCAGGAGGATCACTTGAGCCCAGGAGTTGGAGGCTGCAGTGAGCTGTGATGACACCACTGCACTCCAGCCTGGGTGACAGAGCCGGACCCTGTCACAAAGAAACAAAACAGGAAAACCACTATTCTTTTGGCTGATTTGAAAAAGAAAAAGAAGCAATTCTGACTTTTTTTTCTTTTTTTCTTTTCACCATTTAGATAAGAGGCCCAGCCATCCTGATTTTTTTAAATGACATTTAAGAGGCTGCAGTGCTCATATTATTTCCATAAATTATTAACTGAAAGGAGAAAAATCGGGTCAGATACTGTCCTCCTGGGATCTGCGGTGGGGACCTGAGGTTTAAGCCAGTTGGCAGGCGCTTGGGTAGAGGCACCAACCTGGGGCTACTGGCTTCTCTTTCATGGGCTTAGAAAAGTCTCTTTAGTAAAAAGCACCTGGCTTTTGTGTCTGCTTCTCTGAGAAGCAAACTGAATCCTCTTCTCTACCAATGAGATGGCTCTAAGTAAAGTTTCCACCTGTTCCCTTTCAGTCTAAAGCTGCCTTCGAAAGAGAAAGCGACGTCCCCCTGAAAAACGAGGAGTTTGAAGTCACCAAAACAGCAGGTATGGAAACCTGGGTTGCGGGGACAGAGCGGAGAAAGTGGCGCGAGGACAGTGGCAATGTCCCCGTGAGGGGGCGACGTGGTGGGAGTTTGGAGGTGGAGATGGTGTCCCCACGGGGGTCCCGGAGATCATAGACCAGGCGTCCGTCCTCAGACGGCTTCTGCCAGGAGCCCCATGGTGAACAGCCTCAGCTTTGTGGCGTATACGGGCTCTTGTCTAAGCGACTCAAGTCCGCTGTTGTCACACAAAAGCAGCCGCAGACAGTACGTCTGTGGACAGGTGTCGCCCCGTGCCAATAAAACTCTGTTTTATGAACACTAAAACGTGACCTTCAGGTAAATTTCCCATATCACAAAATACTGTTTTTCTTTACTTTCATCTTAAAGCATTTTCCCCTCTGCACCTGTAGTCCCCGCTTGCTTGGGAAGCTTAGGAGGGAGGATCACTTGAGCCCAAGAGTTCAAGTCCAGCCTGGGCAACATAGTGCGACCCCTCTCTCTAAAAAAAAAAAAAAGCTATTTGAAAATGTACAAGCCACCCTCAGCGTGTGGGCCGCATAAAAGCAGGTGGTGGGCTGCGCTTTGCTAACCGCTATTGGAGAACTAAGAGCAAGAAAGTTCACGCCCGGAGCTGTGTGTCCTTAAGGGCATTCAGCGGGCGAGCTGCAGAGGCCGGTGGGGACGGGGAACACGGGCACGCCGGGCTGTTTCTCGCGGTGACTAGAAGCAGCTTGGAAGTAGAAAGCGTCAGGGTGGCTTCGAGGGCGGGACCGCACGGTGCCGAGAGGAGGCTGGGGGCGCTGCCTGAGCCCCACCACGTTCCAAGCCACGTCTGAGCCACGTTCGGCTGCGCAGGGCGGGCGCTGAGCAGAAAGGGGCGGCAAAGCGCCGAGTCGGGGCAAGGGTGGGAGGCAGGAGAGTGGCCAGGTAGGGCCGGGAGAGTTGGGGACAGCAGTGCAAGCCAGAGTCCCTGATCCTGCTGGAAAGGCGTCGCATGGGCCTCGGACAGGTTCGCCGGGCCCCACCCCATCCTGCTCAGCCTGGGTCCTCCCCCTCCTGAGCCGTCTGCACCCCTCCCCCCACCCCCCCTCCATGTGGCACAGGTGACCAGGGCTCTTCCCACCTCAGGCCTTCCCGCTGCCCACCCGCGAGGTCAGCCCCACCGACCTCTCGCCCTCCACGCCGCCTTTCCTCTGTGCCTCACCCATAGGACGTTCGGTGCCTGGGGCCTTTTCCACATGGGCGTCCACTTCAGGGACTGCTCCCCCTGCCTGCCTGGCCCCCACCCCACATTCCCGGGGCCCTGAGGATTCGTGGAGTGTGGGGGCCCAACCGTGTGTCTCTTTCCTGCAGTGGCCCACAGGCCTGGCGCGTTCAAGGCCGAGCTGTCCAAGCTGGTGATCGTGGCCAAGGCGTCCCGCACCGAGCTGTGACCAGCAGCCCCGTCGAGGGTGGCGCTCCGTCATCTCCACCGAAGGTGCCCAGGGACCTGAGGGGGTGCTTATACTGCTTTTCTAGCAGGGGCTCCCGGATCTCAACCCAGGCCGACGTCGCCCTGTCCGGAGGGGCTCACCCTGCCTGGCTGTCCCACCCCTCCCTGGCCCCACACCCTGCGTGCTCTGCTGGACTCGGGACCGTGCTCCCCTCCGACCCCGGCCGGCCACCCTCTGTGAGCCTCTGGGACTGTTTTGGCACAGGGTACCCAGGGGGCCTCCTTTCATATGAACTGGGAAGAGATGAAATGTTTTTTTCATATTTAAATTAAAAAGATGATTGAAAACCCATGGCTGGGCGTGTCGGGCGGAGCTCGGGCTGCAGCCCCCCACTCCGGTTCCCTGTCGGAAGAGGCTGAGGCTCCCCCGCCCGGGGCACATGGCCTCTCCAGGCTGGACCCGAGGTGGCTGTCCCTGAACCTGTTCCTGCAGACCGGCCACTCGTGCTTGCCGAGCCGGGGTCCCCACACTCGCATCCCTGTGGCCGCCTCGCCCGCCAGAGCCCCAGCACGGGGCAGCTGCTCCAGGGCAGACGTGCGCTCCCCCAGCCGGCAGTTGGTTGTGGCTGGTTTTCTTGAAGCCGTATTGCAGCACGGCGACTTCAAAAAACATGACACCCACAAGCAAACCAAAATAAATAATGAAAACCCCCAAATACCCCGGCCGCTCTGCAGGGCCCTGGTCTCCCGGCGGTGGGGCAGGGGGTTTTGACCTTCAGCCTGACCTCCCACCGCGTCCTCTCTCCAGCCCTGGGAACTGGTGTCAGGACTGACGGGGGCCTCTCCGGACCTCTCACTCGCTGGACCCTCCCTCACACCAGCCCTGGGAGGGGGCACTGCTGCCGCCCAACTTGCCAGAGGAGAAAGAGGCTGAGGGCTCCTGCCCGGGGTCACACCCCTAGAAGAAATGGAGTGAGGCCCAAGCCCTGCTGTCCCCGCCGCCATCCCTGGCATAGACGCTCCTTCAGGGTGAGAAGTGCAAGAGCTCGGAGAACGATTGTTCCCAGAAACCAGAGTGATCAGAGCGGGGTCTGGGGCCCCAAGATACTCAGCCAGCCTCAACTTCTTCCCAGCGTGCATTCTGAGCTGCCGCGAAAGGAATTTCCTGACACCTGTGCCCACAGGAAGGGCCCCAGACCAAGGACGGTGGGGCTCTGCGGTCTGGGGGGGGGCACAGTGACCTGCTGTGCCCTCGGGACCCCTCCCAGGGCCGGGAGCCTTTCCTGCTATCGACTTTGCAGCTGCGCAGGGCCCGAGAGGTGGGCGGCAGCACCGTCCACAGCCGCCCATGCGGAGAAGGCTTGAAACCACGCGTGGGCCAGACCTGGCCGAGGGAGGGATCCTTTGCCGGTCGGCCCAGACTCACTCATCGCGTCCAAACCCCCGGCTGATGTCAAAGATGCAGACAGGATGCGGGGGCAGGTGTGCCCGCCCACGGCAGGGCGTCCAGGGCCACAGACAAGCCTCCCCACCTGCCCCGACGTGGGTGTGTATAAGTATCTTTTGTTTTCAGACAGGGTCTTGCTCTGTCATCACATCTAGAGTGCAGTGGTGTCATCACAGCCCACTGCAGCCTCCAACTCCTAGGCTCAAGCGATCCTCCTGCCTAAGCCTCCCAAGTAGCTGGAACTACAGGCCCAGACCACCACGCCCAGCTGATTTTTAATTAATTAATTTTTTTTAGAGATGGGGTCTTGCTATGTTGCCCAGGCCGATCTCAAACTCCTGGCCTCAAGTGATCTCTCCTGCCTCAGCCTCCCAGAGTGCTGAGACTACAGGACGGGCCACCACTCCCGGCTAAATTTAAATTTTTTTGGACATAGGATCTCACTATGTTGCCCAGGCTGGTCTGGAACTCCTGGGCTCTAGTGGTCCTCCCACAGTGCTGGGATTACAGGTGAGAGCCACCGCGCCTGGCGTACACGCGCATCTTAATGTAGCTTTCAGGGAAACTCAGACAAAGCCACCCTGGCTTGCGACCTTTGGCCGTGACGAGGGCCACAGCCATCCCTCGTCTGGGTGTGCAGGAGCCACACTTTGCAGCCTCCTATCCCAGCATCCCGGCACCCGGCAGGGCGGAAATCGAACTTGTCAGCAGGGGCCACGGATGCATGACACTGACTCCCACCCTCGATTTAAAAGGCCAGAGCCTCGGGCACACCCAGGAAAAGCTGTCAGACAGCACCAGGCGATTTAATCACCAGCTCCACACCACGCAAATGGAAGGTGTGCGAGTTTATTTAAATAGTTCGGTGCTGCTCTTTGGTTTGTTTAATTAAACCTCAAGCTTATGAAAGAGTCCAGACAGGACGCACGGGCCAGCCAGGAGCAGGTACAATTACGCACTTGGATCTATTCAGGCGGCACAGCCAAGAACCCAGGATCTTCTCAGGAAAATCAGAATGCGGTTCATTCTCCAACGTCGCCCGAGATCAGAGGACAAGGTTGCTTTCGAAGGGCGGGGCTGAGGCAGGAACCGCTGGCTCTCGGGTGAACAAGGGCTTTGGAGCCGGCAAGTTTTCCAGAGAAACTCCAAATGCAGGCTGGTACGTGCGATTTCCTCGTTTTTTAAAATGCCGGCAGCTAATTCCAAATGTCTCAAATCCTGGATGGGGCCGAGCGAACGTCCCTCCTCCTCCAATACGGCCCCGCAGGGCTCCCAGCAGAACCACTGCCCTCAACAGAGCCGGTTCTACAAAACAGTCATGGAACTGCGTCCCCCTCCCTGGCAGCTGCCCCACATCACCCTCCTGCCCTGCAGCCGCATTTCGAAACCTTCCAGAACCCGTGCCCCCTCCTGACAAACGGAAATCACAGATAGCCTCCCCCGCCCCACACGCCCACAGCCCCAGAGTTGAGAACCTCCGCATCTCCTGCGAATCTCCAAATCCAAGACTTGTCGAGCTTTGCTTATGAGGACGACATGGTTGGTTGGTTGGTTGTTGGTTTTCTGAACATGAGATCATCGTTTTCAAATGGACACGTTTCCAAAGGCTGATGGCTTCTGGAAGAGGAAGTGTGCGTGCATCTCCGATGGTTTTGCCCTCACTGCTGAGCAGGGAGACACGCTCCGTCCCCTTCCACGTGGGAGTCACCGGGTTCGACCCAGTCACCGTTCCCGAGTCAGGGCTGTGTATTTCTAGCCAAACTCAACTGGCATATCCACCAGAATCTTCTCTGACTGGGGCTGCCGGGACAGAGTCCCACGGACTCGGGGGCTCGAACAAGTATTTATTCTCACTCGGTTGTGGAGGCCGGAAGTCCAAGCTCAAGGTGTGGGCAGGGCTGGTTCCGTCCCAGGCCTCTCCCCGGCGTCTGGTGGTGGCCGCATCCCTGACGTTCTTTGGCTCGTGGAAGCGTCGCCCCAATCTCTGCTCTGTCACCGCCGCCATGCTCCCTGCGTGTGCGTCTGCGTCCAGATGTCCCTTTTCTAAGGACCCCAGCCGTTGGCTTAGGGCCCGCCCTACTCCAGAATGACATCAGCTGAGCTGATTACACCTGCAGTGACCCTTTCTCCAAAGGTTTTCGGGGTGAGGATGTGATCAAGTAGGCTTTGTGGGGGCCACCGTTCACCCCTTTCTCCCAGCTCCCCATGACCTTGTTTGAAGGAGGACAAAGCCCAGGCAACATCGTTAGGTGGGACGCGCTGGCCTTTGGCTGACATCAAGTGACGCGGGGCCAGCGGGGCTCACAGATGCAGACAGGGGCGAAAGGTGGCCCTGAAGAGGCAGTGGACTGGATTTTCCCCCGTCAGACCGGGCTCGGGAGAGGAGAGGCGACGGTGTCCTTCGCAGCAGCCGGTACAGATGGGTCAGCGTCCTCTCCACGGGGACGGGTCACCTGGCCAGGGTCCAGTTGGGAGAAGACATTTTAAAGAACCCCGCACCCACCCACCCCACCGCAGGCAGGCGGCCGGGGTCACAGGCTGCCCTCGTCCAGCATCCCGCCCAGGCCCTCGCAGATCCGGCGCAGGTGGGAGCGGTAGGGCTCCGCGGGCCCGTAGAGCGCGGCCAGGAAGTCGCAGTCCGCCAGGTGGCCAAAGACGTGGTTGATGCGGCCGTGGGACTTGGCCGTGAGGTGCGGGCCCACGGCCTGGTGCAGCAGGTCCCGGCACTCGAGCAGGCCGGCGGCCAGCACGCGCCGGTCGAAGGTGAAGTCCACCTGGTGGAAGCTGACGGCCGTCATGGCCAGGCGGCGCGCGCGGTGGCGGAAGCGCTGCAGCAGCGCCAGCTCCTCGGCGCCCAGCTGCCCCCCGCGCAGCAGCAGGCCCAGCTTCACGGCCACCTTGACCAGGTTCTTCAGCACCTTCTGGGCCTCCTTGCGGCTGCGCGTGAACTCCCTGGTGGCGCGGTACAGCTCGTCCAGCACCTCGCTGCTCGCGTCGTCGACCAGCACGGCCGCCACCGCCTTGGACGGCATCTTGCTCAGCAGCTTCTTCTGGGCCTGGAGGGCCAGGCTCTTGGTGCTGAAGGGGTCCATCGGCCCTGCGGGGGACAGACAGACCTGTCGTCAGCGCCCACGGCCCCTGCAGCCGTCCTCCGCCCTTCCCGCCACTTTCCCGTGCTGCCACTGTCTTCCCAACCCGCCAACGTCACATCCCAGAGCGCCCAGACAGGCAGGATGCCTACATAGGAAAGGTTCGTGGGACAATGGCATTCACACCAAAGAGATAAAACCCAGCAGACCCTAAGGGATCTAAAGAGAATTTGTTTCTTTAAAAAAAAAAGGTGTGTTAAGTCAAAGGAATGAATGCGTAATGGTGAAATCTGGTCAGGACCATCAGCAGTCAAATGCACTGCCCCTGCAGGGTCTACAGCAAACGTCCCTGAGGCCTTAGGCCCTGAATGAGCCCCGGGGGCAGCAGCCTGGGCTGTGGGCAACGTCTGTGGGGTTTCTGGAAATGGGTTACTCCAGTGATTCCTCCAACACGGAAACACTGATTTGCAACAGCTCCTGTCCAGGGAGGGGCCGGGGAGGTGGCCAAGGTAAAGGGCAGGCCAGCTCTCAGGGGACAGTGACCAGTCCCTCTGCCCATCTGTCACGTCTTCCTGCCACTGCAGTCTGCCAGACTGCCCAAGCTCTGTGGCCTCCCCCTCCAACCACCTCCTTCTAGCAGCTCCAGAATTTTCCTTAATTGCGGCTGGGCATAACCCGTCCCTGCTCAGAACCAGCCTATAGCTCCGTGGCTTCTAGAACCAAGCCCCACACCTCACTTGGGCCCTTGACTCTTCCCTGGTGGACCCCTCAGTACCCAGGCCCCCAAGCCCGTGCCTCTTCCCTGGTGAACTCCTGTGCATCCCTCAAAGCCCTGGCCCCCAAGCCCCTGTCTCTTCCCTGGGAACTCCTGTGCATCCCTCAAAGCCCTGGCCCCCAAGCCCCTGTCTCTTCCCTGGGAACTCCTATGCAACCCACATCTTGGCTCCCAAGTCTCTGCCTCTTCCCTGGAGACTCCTATACACCCCTCAATACAGTGGTCCCCAAACCCCTGCCTCCTCTCCTTACGTATTCATAATACTTAGCTTAGCCTGGACACCACTTCCTCCAGGAAGCCATCCCTGCACTCCCAAGCCAACCAGTGAAGCACCTCCTCTGAGCCACACGGTGCCCCCGGCATCCCCCATCGCTGCTTTGCTTCCCCGGCCACGGGGGAGGGAACGGACCTGGTTCCTTATCCCCTGTGTCCTTAGAGGCGCCAGAAACACCTGCTGCGTGAATGAGGACAGCCTGGAAGAACCGGGGCAGGGGGGACGGCCTGAGACCCGCACTGGCTCTCGCCCGCTGCCCCAGCACCCACTGGTCAGCACCCACTGCCACCCCGCCCAGCCGGCCAGGCCACGAAGGTCACGTGGGCACCCACCCACCCCCGAAGCCCCCACAAAGCCTGTCTTTGTGTGAGCTCAGGCCCCAACGCTCAGCTGCCCTCAGAGGTCAGGGCAGGCACGGGAATTACCGGAGGGGCCTCCCCTGCCCCCGGCCCTGGTCACAAGACCTGGCCTCTGCACAGGCCAGGGCCGGAACAGGGGTCCTGTTGACTCAACGCCACGTGGCAGGCCCCGAGCCAGCGCCCTGTGCCCTTTTGTCATTCCTGTCGGGCACTGGGCTGGCTGCCCGTTTTGCAGATGAGAATACGAAGGCTCAGAGACGCTGAGCCACTTCTCCAAGGCCACACAGCAACACAGTGACTGCTGATCCCCCACACTGGGGTCTTGTAGGGCCAGGAGCTGTCCCCCATGACAAAACCAACACTGATATTTAAAGCCTGCTGCCAGAAACATAACCACCACGTGCCTCAGTTTCCCCGTCTGTAAAATGGGGAAGATCAGAAGCAACTTTGTCCTGGGCCAGAAACTTGTGGCCAACCCCAGTGTCCCCCAGGCTGTGAGTGTCCCCTGGGCAAGAGGCTCGAGTCCACATCCTGGAATTCCACCATTCGAGCGCCCGCCTTGGCGCCCCGAACACACAGACCTACGTCTATCTCTGTGACATTCTCTGTGAGACAAAAAAGCCACCAGCCATCCCCCCAATGCCCCCCGCCAGTTTCTCTAGAACAATCTATCAAATTCCTGCCCACCCCTCAATTCTCAATGTCACCACCACCTCCTCCTGGAAGCCTTCCCAGATGCCCCAGGCAGGGCCCAGTGTCCCCTTGTTCCCACGGTGCCCTGGGTGTCCTCCCTGACGGCCCTGAGCGCCTTGGTTTCTGTGCCCGTCTCCCTTGCCCGACGTGCAGGCAGGGGCTGCGTCTATACCGTTCACACCGTGTCTCCAGCACCAGCCCAGGGCTTGGTCCATAGCAGGTCCCCATGCCAGTGTATCAAATGCACGAGAGAAACGATGTCTGCAAACATCGGAACCGAGGGGAATCCCAAGCCTCCTGGTCCAGCCTCCCCAGTTAACAGATGAGCAAACTGAGGCTCGGAGAGGAGAAGGCCCAGCCCTGGGAGCCCCAGTGGCCCTAGAGCCTGGGTCTTTCCCCTCTGCAAGTCCTGAGGCTGCACGGCTCAGGAGGGGCCTGTTTACAGGCGGCAGGAAGGGCCTGGGCTCCCAGCGGCTACCCCCAGCAGGAAAAGGGGCGGGGGCCGGGCAGCTGTGGCCTCCGCACTTTTAGACATCAGGGCAGCCGCCAGACCTGCAGACACCTGGGCCAGGCGGCCAGCTGCACGGCCCCCGCCGCCCTCCCCTCCGCCCATTGTTCTGCCAGAAACTCCCCCAACCAGCAGCCAGACAGGGAGATGACTGCGGTCTCAGGGGAACAGGCCAGGGACCAAAATAAACCTGGGCCTTCCTTCCTGCAGGAGGCGGCGTGGCTGCCACATCAGCCCTCCCCGGGCAGGGACCTTCCCAGGGACTGCCCCGAGGCCCAAGCTCTAGATGCCCAGGGTGGCTGGTTCTTGCCCCACAAATGCCAGGGCATCTCCCTGTCGTCACAAGCAAAACCAGCCTGCTGAGGCTTCAGGGCCTAAATACTCAATGCAGTCCAGCCAGGAGCATTTATGGAGGACCACCTGTGTACCAGAAACCAGGGATACAGAGATAATCAAAAGGGACCCCAGCTACCTGGGAGGCTGAGGCAGCAGGATCACTTGTTGAGCCTAGGAGTTCGAGACCAGCCTGGACAACATAGCAAGACCCCGTCTCTAAAAAATTTGTAAAATTAGCCAGGCGTGGTGGTGGCGTGCACACCTGTAGTCCCAGCTCCTCAAGAGGCTGAGGTGGGAGGATCATTTGAGCCCAGGAGTTCAAGGTTACAGCTATGATGATGCCACTGCACTCCAGCCTGGGTGACAGAGCAAGACCCTGTCTCAAAAAAAAAAAAAGAAAAAAATCAGATTAACAGATCACCATCTGAGGGAAAGTGGAAGGGAGGGAGTCTGGAATGTTCCATGTTCTTTTTTTTTTTTTTTTTTTTTAATTTTTTTAATAGAGACAGGGTCTCGCTCTTGCTCAGAGCTGGTCTCTGAGCTCCTGGCCTCAAGCGATCCTCCCACCTCAACCTCCTAGAGTGCTGGGATTACAGGCGTGAGCCACCGGGCCCGGCCTCATGTTCCGTGTTTTGATCTGGATCTATGCAGATGTCAAATGTCATTGAACTAGATGGCTGCGCACCCCTGCGAAGACACTGAGAACCAGCCAATTTGATGCTTTAAAACAGTAAATTTTATGGGGTGTGAATTATAGCCCAATAAAAAAATAACATTTCCCCAAAAATGATATACGAATGGCCCCAATAAGCACATGGAAAGATGTTCTATGTTCTGGGCCATTAGGGAAATGCAAACCAAAACCACGCTGAGATGCTACTGCGTCCCCACGAGGACGGCTAGAATCACAAAGAGATAATACCAAGTGTCGTTGAGGATGTGGGGGGACTGGAACCCCCATACGCCGCTGGCGGGAGTGTAACCTGGCGCCGCCACTGGGGAAAACAGTCGGACCACTGCTCGAACAGTTAAACACAGAGTCACCCCTAGGGATCTAAGGACAAATGAAAACGTACATCCAGGAGACAACTCATACACGGATGTTTATAGAGGGCAGCTTAGCTCACAGCAGCCAGCGCCTGGAAGCAGCCCAAGTGTCTACCGAGGGCAAATGGATAAACAAAATGTGCTCCGTCCAAACAATGGAATAGCGCTCAGCCGTAAAAGGAAAGAAGCTGTGGCAGCCACACGGAGACACCTCGAGGACGGTCATGAATCACAGAGGACCAGGCGTGGCGTGTGTCCATTTGTGTGATACGGCCCCAGTAGGCAAAGCCAAAGTGACACAAAGTAGATTAGTGGTTGCCAGGGGCCGGAAAGAAGGGAGAATGGAAAGTGATTGTTAATGGGGATGGGGTTTCTTTTTGGAGTCATGGAATGTTCTGGAATTAGACAGTGGTGATGGTCACATAACCTTGTGAACCACTGAACTGTATACTAAAACAGTGAATTTTAGTCAGGCGCAGTGGCTCACGCCTGTGATCCCAGCACTCTGGGAGGCTGAGGCGGGAGGATCACTGGAGGCCAGGAGTTCGAGACCAGCCTGAGCAAGAGTGAGACCCCCGTCTCTACTAAAAATAGAAAAAATTAGCCAGGCGTGGTAACACACCTGTAGTCCCAGCTACTCGGGAGGCTGAGGCAGGAGGATCGCTTGAGCCCAGGAGTTGGAGGCTGCAGTGAGCTGTGATGACGCCACTGCACTCCAGCCTGGGCGACAGAGGGAGACTGTGTCTCAAAAGGAAAAAAGGGAAAAAAAAGATGAGTAAAATAAATACATTTTTAAATAAAAAGATTTAAAAGGATAAATACACTTATATAAATTAAAAATCAGGATTTGGCCCCAACTGTAATACAAACAAAAAAAGTAAAGGGTGACACAGATTGAGATTTGTAAACCAATTCCATGCTGCCAGGCACACAGTGGGGACTCTGTACACATTTCATTGAAAACAGAATTTCCTTCCTTAAAAGCTCAGGCCCAGCTGTCCTTGAAGACGCATCTCAGTGAACGCACAGCTATAAATTCGCAGGAAAACAGAGCTCCGTCTCATTCAGTTTCTCGGGAGCCGCACTCCAGGAATATTCATTGAATTTTAAAACTGCAGAAACACCCCAAGTACGGTGTTTGTCTCTGGGGGGGACCTTTCGAAGTTGTGGGGGCCCCGGGGCTGCCCCGAGTGCAACTAGATGCCCCCATGTCCCTGGCCCCAAATGCCTGAACATCCTGCTTTTATCGCAAGCAGAAAATAAGAAGCCCTGTGAATGTCTAAAATGGCCCCCTAAGAGAGACTGTCCCCCTGCCACAAGGAGGAGGTGCCAGATACCAGAAAACAGAAATGAACAGGTTCATTTTGGGGACAGGGATAAGGGCCTTGGTGGGACTGGTGAGGGTCGGAGCTGGGACTGGAATGAAAAAGCCTCCGGGAGGAATGACAAGGTCTCCGGGAGGGCTCCAGGCAGAGGTAACAGCCGTGCAAAGGCCCTGAGGCAGGACTGTGTCAGGCGTGGCGGAGGAACAGTGAGGAAGCCTCAGCCCCATTCTCTCAAATGGGGAGACTCCTCCCACAGCTCTGGGGTCTCCCCGCCAGGACCCCAAGCAAGTCCCAGGGACAGCTTTTCAATCTGTAAAATGGGTGTCCAGGCGCAGACTCCCTAGCTCTGTCAACCCCTGTCCTGTCCACACATTCTTCCCCAGAAAGACTGACCCTGGCCGCACCTCAGACTTTTGCCCACTGCCAACGCCACTTCATCTTTTGGACTCTGAACCTTGTCCCTGTCCCCAGTTTGGACACTCCAGCTCCCAGAGGCCCTGTAAACTGGCCACAGACACTGACCTCGAACCTCAAGGTTGTTCCAGACGTAGCATCTTCCCCTGCAGAAGGGCCCTGCTCAGAGAGGTGGCCCTGACCCAGGCCACTCCATTTCCTCCCTTTCTTATTTTACTTTTTTAAGAGACAGAGTCTCACTCTGTCACCCAGGCTGGAGTGCCGTGGCGTCATCATAGCTCACTGCAGCCTCCAACTCCTGGGCTCAAGTGATCCTCCTGCCTCAGCCTCCCGAGTAGCTGGGACCACAGGTGCGTGCCACGATGCCCAGCTAATTTTTTAATTTCCTTGTTGACTTTCGACAATTAATTGTATCAGCCTGTTGATTCACGACTTATGCTTCCCACGCCAGACGTGAGGCCTGTTCTGGACATTTCCTATAAACGGAGTCACACACCGTGTGTCCTTGTGTGTCTGGCATCTGTCACTGAGCACGATGTCCTCAAGGCCCGTCCACGCTGTAGAGGATGAATCACTCACTACTTCACGCCTTTTTGTGGCTGAGTAAGTCCATACCTGCATTTTTAAACATCATTCATTTAACTGTAAGTTTCTATTCTGTCATGTTAAATAATGGCTGTGTTTAACCACCGGATGGCAAAACTCCCGGGAACACGGCAAGTGGCTCCCGTGAGCTGGCTCCGGTTATGCCCCGGGTCCCTGGCGGCCCTGCCCCCGTCGCATGAATTCTTCATGCCCCACACAAAGGGTGTCAATAATTGATGGCCGCGCTCGGCAGGGCCACGCCAGCTGCTCCGTCTCTCCCGTCTCCTCCCTGGCTGCGGCAGCCCGGGGTGGCCTCAGGACTCCGCCCACCACGGCCAAAGCCCCCACTGTCCTCATTCCGACAGTGCCCACCCCCAACTCCAGGGCTTCCGCTGCATCAGGCCCTTGATGATGACATGACTCAGGCCTCAAAAAAGTCGGTGACCATTTTAGTTACGGCAAAAGATGGAGGGAAATCTGCTGGCCCAAGGTGTGGTGTCACCTGTGGTTCTCAAACTGGGTTCCCCAGAGCCCTCAGGGAGCACCCTAAGGATGGGCAGGGTCCGGTCACAGGCTGGGTTACCCTGGAAGCTGGGACATTTCCAACTGTGTCTGATTTCCACTGAAGAGAGGGCTCGGGGACCAAAAATGGATGTTGGGAGCCCGCGGTCCTCCGCTCTGCAGAGGCCAGGAGAGGCCCCGGCTCTCAGCCGGAGCAAAAGAGTTTGAACAGTGAGCAGGTGGGGATGACCTGGCAGGAGTGTGGATGCAGCCCCTAAAGGTGTCCCAAAGTGACCCACTTCTCACCGCTCCACAGCCTCTGTCCTGGTTCCCAGGCTCCTGCCCTCACCCCCCAGTCTGTTCCCTCCACAAAAGCCAGAGGGCGCCTGTGAGCACCTGAGTCAGGGCCCATCCGTCCTCTGCCCACAGCCCTCCATGGCTCCCACCTTCCTCAGGGTCAAAGCCCGCGTCCTCTCTACAGAACACCAGGCCCTGCATGACCTGCCCCGTCCCGTTCCCCGCCCTCCCCTCCGCCCTCTCTCCCCCTCCTCACTCTGCTGCAGCCACACGAGCCTCCTTGCTGTGCCTCCAACACGCCAGGCGCGGTCCTGCCCCAGGGCCTTTGCACGGGCCATGCCCTCTGTCTTGGATACTCTTCCCCAGGTCCCCACATGGCTGTTTCTTGTCATTCAGGCCTGGGCTCACGTGCCACCTCCTCAGATCACGTGCCACCTCCCAGATCCCCCATCTAAACTAACCTCCTCATCTGTCTGTCCCTCCATGACCTTCATGCAATTACAACCAAGCATAAGGATTTTTCTAGATGAACAACGTCCATCTCCCCCAACCCCAATCTGTGCGCCAAGTGAGAATGGGTACCAGATCAGCTTTCATCATTGCTGGGTCCTCGGTGCCCTGTGTAGGGGCTCAGAACCTGTTTGTTGAATGAATAAATGACCTCCCAGCTCCAGAGAGGCACAATGTCAGAGATCTCATCCAAAAGCCCCGTTGTCCAGCCGGGGAGACTGAGGTCGAGAGATAAACAGAGACACACCAAGTTTACACAGTGAAGCACAGCACAAACCCCCCTGCACCAGCCCTGCCTGGGAAGAAGGGGGCTCAGATACTCCCCAACCTCGACCACAAGGTCGCGTGTTGTAGCAATCTTGCAGGGAACACTCACTACCTACTAGGCGTTTTACCTCCAGGGCTTCATTGCCAAATTCTCTTGATGGACCTGCAAGTTTTCAGTTATTACAGAAGGGGAAACTGAGTCAGAGGAGGCCAGGAGCTTGCCTAAGTTTATAGAGCAATGATGTGGCAGAATCGGGATTCGAACCCAGCCCTGAACCCATGGTGAGCCTTTCCTCAAATTTGGGGCTCAATTCTCCCCTCCCTGAGAGCCCCCCATGAAGGGGAAGACTCTAAGCTTTTAGGAAGCTTCTGGAAGCAATGTGTCCTGTAACCCCTTTCGTGGTGTCCAAGAGGCCTTCAGTAAAGACCTGCGGGATCCTCCCTACCCTACAAAGTACCCTTCTTGCCCCCGGGTAGCTCAGTCCCTTTCCAGAAGAAAAGGGAGATGACCAGTCCCCTTGGACAGATGGGGAAACTGAGGCCTGGACACCAGGGCCTTAGAATGTCCCTAGAACCCTGCCAGAGGTGCCTTCAGGAACGCTCAGGCGGGTGGAGCTCCAGGGAGGGCGTCTGTCAAGGGGATGCCAGGGAGGGGGTGGGCATTCGGTGTAACTGGGCCCATCCTGCCCCTCCCCCGGCCTCCACCTGCCCGTCTGCAGCACCTGGGGCCGCACCTGGGCAGGTGTGAGTCATCATTTAGCGTCCACCTCTCTCTGGGCGGGGCCATTTCCCTGCAACGGCTGGAGTTTGTCCTCAAGGCACCCTCTGTCGGGCCCATTTGACAGACAGGAACACTGAGGCCTCCTGAACCCACCACATCAAAGTGTCAAGTAACCAAAAGGCCCCTTGCTCACACCGGCTGACTCTTGGGGAAAGTGAGGTGAGGAAACTGGGGTTCAGGGGGCACCTGACAAGCCATACAGCGGGAGGGGGACACCACGGGCCTCCAATAGGCGTCTGCCTGACTAGTCTGTTCGCTTAGGGACTCCCTGACCCCCACATCAGAGCAGGGCTGGAGCCCCTCCCACGCCCCCCAGGAGTCCAGCACTCACCCAGTTCTGGCATCCCAGGCCGCCCCAGCCTCTGCCCAGTTCCCGATCCGCCTGGGCAGCCAAGTGGGAGAAACCCAGCCCAGGTGTGTGTGTGACCGGGACAGCTCTTTGTTCACCGTTTCCATAGGTACCGCGTCCCTGGGCCAGCCCCTCCTCCGCCCCTCCCTTGCCTGTGCAGGTCTGTGGCCTGGCCCGTCTAGGTGGCTTGTTATGTTTTAAAGTTGGCGCCTGCGGCGCTGCCGCGGTGGCGGAGGGCCCAGTCTGTGCAAAGACCCTCAGGCAGGCCCATGCCTGGAGTGTTGCAGGAACAGGAGGAGACCCCCAAGGCTGAGCAGAGTTGGGGGGGTGACACGCACTGTCCACATTTCTGCATTTAATCCCCCCAGCCCTCAACCCAGGGAGTTATATTCCCTCCCATTTTACAGATGGGGAAACCGAGGCTCGGAAGAGTCAATTGATTGAGGCACCACAGCGGTTGGCAGAACTCGAACCCAGGTGTGTCTGAGCTCCCCAGCCACTGGGCCGAACTGCCTTCACCCCATCCCGGGGCACTCGCCGCCCCGGCGGAGCTGGGACGGGCTCAGGAATTAACCTGGAAGGCCTGTGTACGACCCCTCCTCCCGCCGGGACACACACAGCACAGAGGAGGTGCTGACCGATGTTGGCTCGAAAGTGGGAGCAGATTCGGTCCTGCCTCTGTCCTCGCCTCTCTGGACAAGCGCTACCTCCCTTCTGGGCCTCAGTTTACCTTCCCAGGAAATGGGCCCGGTTAGACTCCAGAGAAAAGGCCAGGAGGCCACAGGTCTGCGTCAGACCACCTGCTCCAGCAGTGGTCCCAGCTCACTGCTGACAACACTGAGGCCATGGCTTCGGGCCACTCGGGGGCTCTCTGGTGGCCAGTCTGGGTGAGCCTGGCCCCGGCTCTCCCTGCCTCCTGGACTAGACAGCAGCCACACATACTCCCACCCCGGTGGCCGGGCTGCCCGCCACCTGGAACCCCCGCCCGATTCTGGGATCTGGCCCGGGCACCTGCCGCCCTGCTCTGTTAAAGGGGCAGAGTCCACCGGAGTCCACATGGAGGGACGGGTGCCAGTCCCAGAACACGGACCCACCCCAGCAGGGGCAGTTTGGACCCAGTCTGTGTCCACCTAGCCCATACAGCGAGAGCGTGACAGAGACAGAGGGAAACTGAGGCAGGAACACAGACTGGGTGGACCCGGGCACGAGGGGCCGGAGAGACAGAGGGTGACCCGGTGGCCCCTGGGACGCGCTGAGATGGGGGCGCCCAGCGCCACCGCTCACCTGTGTCTGGGGCCGTCAGTGCGTCCGCGCTTCGGGACCGTCCAGTCGCCGCGGTAGGACTAGCGCTAGGGCCGGGCCGGGGCGGGGCGGGGCTGAGCCGTCGGCCCCGCCCCGTCGCCCCGCCCCTCCAAGGCTCCGCCCCCACCCGGTCCCCGCCCACCCAGAAAGAACCAGAGGTGGGCCGGGCGCGATAGGTGGGCCGAGTGCCTCAGCTCAGCCAATGGAAGCGCGGGCGACGTACGAAGAGACCAATGGGAGCAGATCACCTCGGTGGGCGGGGAAATGGGCGGGTCCTGGGCGGGGCCAGGCGTCTCAAGGGCGGATTCCTCCGGAATCGGGAGCCGGCCGGATGCGGGGGCGCGGCCGGCTGCGGGGCGCTGGCAGAGGGAAGAGAAGGAAGAAGTTAAAAGTCCCAGGGGGAGACACAGGCACTGACGGACAGAGCGCGGGGCTCCAAAAGGCAAAACAGACCGACCACGTGGCTCTGGACCGGCCCTTTCCTCCTTCTGGGACTCAGTTTACCAACCTGGGTAATAGGAATTTGGGGAGAAGCATGTTTCTCAAAGTGAGGCCCAGGAAACTTTCCACATGAGAATCACCTGGGGGCCCCTTAAAAAATGCAGATTCCTGCGCCCCCAGAAGGGCTGAATCTGACCCAGGGTTGTAGATAAATCTTTGGGGTGAGGTTTGAGGCAGGCTCTAGGTGGACGGGCCCCCCCAGGTGCAGCCTCGATTTCCGTGGGACTGAGCTGGCGGGACACGCAGGAGCCTTCTGGCTGCCAGTGGGTGGGACAGCAGGGCCAGCTGCGGCCCCCCCAGGAGGATGCAGCTGTGAGTCCTGGGAACCGGGCCCTGGAGCGGCTCCCAGCTCCCCTGCGCGACATTTCCTCCCTGCACCCCCAACTCTGGGTCCCAGTTGCAGCTAGGGCCCAGGGGGCCACAGCAGCCAGGCTGCCTCCTCCAGGACGCCAGGCAACAAATGTTTGCTGCGTGCCTGTCGTTTGCTGAGTCCAGACCTGCCCTCTGGGGATCCACGCGGACCCTGGCACAAGCCTCACCAGGCAAAAATAAATAAAATGTCTGTATTTCATTTTGGAGGAGGAAACGGAGGACCGGATAGAGGAAGTAACTTGCCTGAGATCACACAGGCCCAAGTGGCGGAGCCAGGTTTCAAACCCAGGACTGGGAGGCAGTTCCTGCACGCAGCCAGAGCCTCTCCCACCTCCTCCTGTCCGCAGCCAGGTCCTGCCCTCTGTCTACCCCAAGGTCTCTCGCTGTTGACTGTGGGGACCGATAATTCCTGCTTGTGGGTGGCTGGGCGAGGTGGCTCACGCCTGTAATCCCAGCAGTCTGGGAGGCCGGGGTGGGAGGATCGCTTAAGGTCAGGAGTTCGAGACCAGCCTGAGCAAAAGCAAGACCCCATCTCTCCTTGAAAGCTAAACATAGAATTACCAAAGGACCCTGGAATTCTGCTCCCAGGTATCTACCCAAAGGAACGGAGAGCAGAGACTAAAAGAAACATTTGTACACCCATGTTCGTAACAGCATTACTTACAATAACCAAATTATTTACAATAACCAAGTGGTAGAAACAACCCAGGTGTCCATCCACAGGTGAGTGGATAAACACAACCTGGTCCATCCACACTTGAAATATCACTGAGCCAGGAAAAGGGACGAGGCTCTGACACAGGCCACAGCGTGGAGGGACCTTGAGGACATCGTGCTCAGTGAGAGACGCCAGACACAGAAGGACACACAGTGTGAGACTCCATTTATATGAAATGTCCAGAACAGGCAGATCCACAGAGACGGGATGTGGATTCGTGGGTGCCAGGGCCCGGGGAGGGGGATGGGGAGTTAGTGTTTCCTGGGGACAGAGTTCCGGTTTGGGAAAATAAGAAAGTTCTGGAGACGGATGGCAGTGATGGTTCACAGCAACGTAAATGTACTTAATGCCACTGAAGTGTACACTTAAAAATGGGTAAAATGGTAAATATTTTATTTTAGAGACAGGGTCTCGCTGTCACCAGGCTGGAGTGCAGTGATGTCATCACAGCTCACTGTAACCTTGAACTCCTGGGCTCAAGCGATCCTCCTGCCTTGGCCTCCGGGTCAGCTGGGAAAACAAGTGAGCACCATGGTGCCCGGCTAATTTTTAACTTTTTTTTTAGAGGTGGGTCTTGCTATATTGCCCAGGTTGGTCTCAAACTCTGGGCTTAAGCGACCCTCCCACTTTGGCCTCCCAAAATGCTGGGGTTACAGGCATGAGCCACCCACACCAGGCCAATTTTTAAAAAAGTAATAATGCAATATGCTAAAAACCCACTGATTTGTACACTTCAAATGCGTGAATTGTATGGTATGTGAACTGTATCTCAACAAAGCAGTTTTTTTTTAAAAAAAAAATGCCCATACATAGATAAGAAAGTTGGGGCTAAGAAGGGTTGGGGGTTCAGCCAAGTGTGTGGGGTATGGGGAAGGGAAGATCGTGGCTTAGACCATGGCTGGCCCATAGGGGTTGGGGGCACTCAGCTGGGATCGCTCTAGCCCAGGTTGGGGCTCCGCCACAGTCGGGGCTCTGCAGGGCTGGGGTACAACAGCCCAGGGCCGGAGTTCAGCTGGGGGTCAGGGGCTCTATCCAGGGTCAGGCCTCGGCTTGGACAGAGGCTCAGCCCTGAGTTGGGGGCTCTATTGGGGTGGGAGACCAGCCAGATGGGGACTCTGTTGGGACAGAGGCTCAACCCAGGGTCAAGGTCGGCTCTGTGTTGGGGGTTCCGACTAGGATCACGGCGCTACCCAAGGTTGGGGGCTCAGCTCAGGTTCATGCTCGACCCAGGTCGGCGTTCAGCCGGGAATCCGGGTCTCAGCCGAGATTGGGGCTCAGTTGGGTGCTTTACCTGGAGTGGGGGCTTAGCTGGGGGCCCCAGAGCTGGGGACTCTGTCCCGGGTGCAGCCCAGCCCTCCAGGTTGGGTGCTCGGTGGGAGTCCGGGGTCGTGGCCGCGCCGGTTCCGACCGTGCCCGGCAGGGGGCGCCCTCTGCCCACAGCCCAGGCCCGCGGTGCTGGGCTTCACGGGAACCGGGTCGTCTGGGCGGGCGGGACCTGCGTGCGGGGCAGGGGCCCCAGGGGCCCAAGTCACCCCAGCCTCTGGACCCACCAGCGTCCCCAGCACCCCGAAACCAGGCCTGGCACCCCCTGTCGGGCCGTGTGACCCGCAGCAAGCAACCCCCTTCTCTGGGCCTCTGCCTCGCACCTGCGCGACCGGACCGCGGCTGGGGGGGGGCCTGGGAGCCCCCGAGAGCCCCTCCTCCTGGGCTCGGCACCTTCTTTGGGGGGGCTGGCCTTGGAGGCCAGAACACAGTCCCCTCCCCCCACGCCCACTCACTGCCGCGTGCCCGTGATCCGTCTGTCCCCAGCCCATCCGTCTGTCCCCGCAAGACCCTTCCCAAGGCCACCAGAGAAAGGGGGTGGGTGGCAGGGAGGAGGGAGCGAACATTGTAGGAGCCCCCCCAACCCAGGGCCAGGCCGGGGGCGGATTGTAGAGGGGTCTCACGGAACCTTCCCAAGGGCACAGGGAGGGGGCGGGGCTGTCATTCATCCTCCCCCGAGTCAGGGTTCTAGGCTTAGGGTCCGGGCACATTCCCTTCCCCCGCTAAACAAATGCCTCTGCCCGCCATCTCCCCCGTTGCCCCTGCTGCAGGGGGAAGGAGCTGGGGAGGGGGGCTGTTGTGTCAGCCTCGGAGTCGCCAGCCGGCTGCCTGCGTGTGGGAGGCGGGCGTCTGGGGCGACACATGGCGCGCGTGTTCCCGCGGGAGGGTGCGGGTGCGTGTGCTTGGGGAGGGGGCAGCCCGATCGCTGCTGCGTCGGGAAACTTCATCCGGTGCAGGGATTTGCAAAATTTCAAGGCCACCCGTGCTCGGCTGAGATGGGGACACACAGGCAGCTCTGGAGCCCGGAGTAGGCACCTGACCCCACCTGGGAGGACAGCTGTGACGTGGGACGACTAGGACTCCATCTCCCCGGGAAGCTCTGGGAGGCAGAGTCGCCCCACCCAGAGAGCAGGGGGGCTGCGGTATTTATCCCCCAACTTTCAACCCGCACGGGGCAGGGCTGCTCCCGGGAATGTCAGCGCTGGTCAGAGAGGAAGCCCCAAAGCAGGGAGCTGTGGCTCCTGCGTTCCGAGAGCAATTGCTACAGCACATGGCCCAAGGTGGACTCATGAGAGCCCGGCCTAGGTAGGGCTTGTTCTAGAACCACAGAGAAGGATGCCCTAAGCTGGGGAAATATCAGCTGGGGATCGGCCGAGGGCCAGTATGAGAGGTGGATTCTTTCAACACCAAGGGAGGACAACAGAGCTGAGTCCTGGAGGGAGACTGAATTCTGAGGCCCCTTGATCAAGCTGTGCCTGAAGCCCCTAGACTTTCTAGCTCCTGTAACCTCTGGGTCTAGGCAAGGACATCTCTTTCATAACACTTCATAGGAGGCAGGGAAGAGGTTTCAAAGCTCCACAGAACTCCAGAATAAAACACCTTACAATTCTATTTATACATTTCATGTTCACGCCCTAAACTCTCCTCCCCTTTTGTGCACCAGCCTTGTGCTGGGAGATCAGGGACCCAGAGTAGCCTCATCCTGCAGTTCTGGGCTTCAAGGGGCTCCCAATCTGGGTGGAGGGAGGCAGAATTTGATGCAGACCCTCCCCAGAAAGGGAGTCTCCATAGCTCAGGGAGCAGAAGGGAGAGAGAGTTTACCTGTGAGAGTCCAGGTGGGCTGCAAGGACGAGGGGGCATTGGAGCTGGGGTTTTAATGGCTGAATAGAAGTTTTGCAGTCTGGGCTGGTGAGAACAGGACGGGTGGGAGAGGAGTGGGATTTGAGTTGGAGGATCCTCGGGGGCTGTGAAATTCAAGACCTGAGACTTAATCCCAACCAGAAAGAAAGCCACAAAAGAGTTCCAGCAGAAGTAGAGTCCCACCATCACTTATTCGTTCAACAAACCTTCACTAGATGGATGCAAATCCCTGCTCTGCCAGTTACCAGTTGTGTGACTCCAGACAAGTTGCTTGCACTCTCTGAGCCTCAACTTCCTCATCTGTAAAATGAGTACCTACTGTGTGCCATGTCCTGTACTGGCTGAGGGTGTAGCTGGGGTCAGGAGGAATACAGCCCCTGCCTCTAAAAACCAGAGCTGCTCCTGTGCCCCCCACCACAGCCATAATCACCCTGTATTTTAACTGCCCAGTGACATGTCTGTGTCCCCACTGGACTAAAAGCCCTAGGAGGGGAGGGCAGAGTCTACCTTGTTCCTGGTATGTCCCTGGTGCCCAAAACAGGGCCATGCACACAGTAGGCGCTCACTAAATGTTAAACAATCAAATGAGAGTTCTCACCTCAATTCGAGGCCAAGAAAGCACGGCCCAGAAAGGGCAGCAGACTTATCCACAAAGCAGGTGGGAATCTGAGTCGGCATTCGAACCCAGACCCGCATGAGTCACGGTCCAAGACTTCCCTGCACCCTTGGAGCACTCCTGCCGTCCTCTCTGACTGCCTTTCCCCACCATGGCCAGGGCTGGCCAGCCTCCCTGCTCACCATCTCCTGAGACCCCCACCCTCAACGGAGTCCAGGGAGACCCTAGAGGGCCAAGGCAATCCTGGAGGGCTTCCTGCAGGAGGGGCTCCTGGGCAGCGTGGTATGCTGAGGGTTGCATCCCAGCGCCTGCAAAGTGCCTGTCACTTTGCTCATCCGCACCTCACTCAGAGGCACAGTGCACAGGTGGGAAATCTATTTCCACCCCTGCCCTCACACCCATCCACCTGTCCCAGTGACTTCATCAGGGCCTGAGCTGGGAGCGCCACTGACCTCATCTTCCCACCTCGGGAAGTTTGCGTGAACAGAGTCCTCGCAACTCAGCCGCCCCGCGCCTGGCCCGAATCTGGGGCAGCACGCACCTTCTTCCGCTCATTATCCGAGTCCCTGCCGCGGCGTTGTTAAAAATTCCCCTTTAGCTGGTAAGGAAACAGCCCAGACAGTGAATTCACTTGCTTGGGGACACAGCATGTGTCCAGAGCTGGGACTGGTCCCTCCTCTGCCACAGCACACCCCCTTCTGTGCATTCTCTGTGCAACCACGAGAGGGCGCCTGTGAACACTGAGTCAGACCCGTCCCTCCTCTGCCCACAGCCGTCCATGGCTCCCACCTTCCTTGCCAAGTCCTTCCCGGGGCTCACCAGGTCCTGAAAGACCTGCCCTGTCCCCTGCCCGCCCTCCCCTCCTCCCTCTCTCCCCCTCCTCACTCTGCCCCAGCCCCATGGGCCTCCTTGCTGTGTCTCCCACACGTCAGGCGTGGTCCTGCCCCAGGGCCTTTGCATAGGCTGTGTCCTCAGCCTGGGACGCTGTACCCTGGAGATCTTCACCTTTAATCACAAAGGGAAAAGGCAAATCAGCTTCTCCAGCCGTAGACGGATGGTAACTGAAAATGCAATTGGATCTGAATCATGCTGATTAACTGGTCCCGTGGCAGTGGCAGGATTTGCAGGTGGAGAGAACTTACAGACCCCCCCAGGATCCAACTGAGTCTCTAGAAAGAGAGAAAGGACACTTAAAAGGGGTCACTGTGAAAGTGAGGTTCGAGGTTATTTCAAGCCACGCTGAACACCCCCCGAAGTCTCGGTATTTGTGGACTACAGGCAGGTGGGGCTTTGGGGGACCCTGGCCACAAGCTTCTGTTGATTTGTGGATCACGTTGCCTATCTGTCCTGCTCGCTGGAATTCACGTTCCCCGAAGGCCTGAGTGTTCATCTGTCTTGTGTTCTCAGGACCTAGCGCAGATTGGCACACAGTAGGTGCTCAATAAATGCTTGTAGGATGAACGCATGTATCCAACGTCCACGTCTCCTTGTGGCCTGTCGTGCTTGGCAGAATGATGACGCCCCTCCCTGCTCCGAGATGTCCACGTCCTAATCCGCAGAATTTTTGCCACCTCACCTGGCAAAACGGATTTGGCAGATGGGATTAAGGACCCCGAGATGGGAGATTATCCCGGATTATCCGGGAGCCCGGTGTAATCCCAGAGGCCTTTAGCAGGAGGACACGGGAATGTCAGAATCTGAGAAGGAGACACGGAGGCAGAAGCAAAGGACCAGAGGGACGCAGCTTAGGAAAGATCTGATCAGCTTTTGCTGGCTTTGAAGGTGCAGGCAGAGGGGCCATGGGCTAGGGAATGCAGGAAACCTCTAGAAGCTCAAAAGCTAGAGCCTAGAAGGAATTCCCCTATGGCTTCCAGAAGGTATGCAGTCCTGCTGACACCTTCATTTTCGCTCAGAGGGGTCAGGACTGACCCCTAGGGGGACAGAGGCGTTGTCAGGACACTGGAGAGCGCTGCCCAGCCCTGGAGCCCCCTCCCAGCAGCTGTTTACTGGGCACCCTCCCGTGTGCCAGGCGCTGCTCTGGGGACTGGGGATACAGCAATGAGGGAAACAGACACAAATCCATGGCCTCATGGAGCGGGAAAGATATACAATAAATGATCAAATAAGGTGTGTAATATCATGGCAGGTGGTATGTGCTCTAACCAGAAATGAAGCAGGTTCTAGGGAGTGACAGGGAGGGACTGGGTATCCATAGAAGGAGGTGACATTTGAGGAGAGACCTGCAGGAGGTGAGGAGGGAACTGTGTGGACATATGGAGGAGAGGAAACAGCATGTGCAAAGGTCCTGTGGTGCCAACTGTGGTAAGCTGATGGATGGAGGGATGGGGGAGAATTAATGCTTACTGAGGCTGGTCCTATTCTAGGTGTCTCTGTAACAGTCCTGGGACGTGGGTTTCCTGAGCCCCACTTTACACAGGAGGCTTGGAGAGGCAGACATACTGTGCCCAAGGTCATGGAGACAGTGGGCGATAAGAATTTGAGAACTCTTTAATCTTGAACTTCCTGGTTTTTCTCTGTCCAGTCTCAGTAGTTAGCTGGCCTGGCCAATCAGAGCATTACATCTCCTCTGGGTTGCTGCGATTGGTTCAGGGCTGAGCCAATGAGAATGAGAAGAGGGGGTCTTCATCTTCTTCTTCTTCCCCAACCAAGACGTTGAGCTTGGACAATGGAGGGGCACCCTTGCCTCTCTCCTAAGAAAAGGGAGCCCACCTGGGGCTGAAGCCAATCCCAAGGGAAGCAGAGTGGAGTGATGGCAAGAGAAAAATTCCTTATATCCTTCTTTGAGCTCCTAGATCCAGCCATACCTGAAGCTGTGTAGATTGCACTTGACTCTAGGTAGCAATTTTCCCTTTTTTGTTATTAGTATTATTGAGCTGGTGGTTGTTTTAATTACTGGCAAAAGAATTTTGACTAGTCCATTTCCTGGACAATATATATAGGATCTTGGAATTTCTAGAATATCATTGCAGGAGGGGGGAAGTGCGAGGACCTGAGAGTCACCCCTAATTTCTAAGAGTCTGAAGCCAAAGACAGTGGGTTCTTTCACGCTCTCACTGGGGAGCGATACCACACTGGGAGCGGGGGGTGCCTGGCTCCGTGGGGGAACAGTGGGGTGGCCATGGGGCAGAACCCAGGACTCTGGAGGACCCAAGAAGCCCCCACAATAGACTGGGGGCGTGTGGGGAGGCACCCTGAAAAATCAGAGGGTTCAGCAAACGAGAGGGATAAGGGGAGCTTCCATACGCTGCTGGTTGGAGCGCCCACCGTGGAAAGCAGTTGAGCATTAAATAGTCAGCTAACGCCTGCGCACACCCAGGGGTCCAGTGGTTCCATTTCTAGTTATGGTTCTTAGAGAAATACTTCACCAGGTGCATGAAGAAACATGTAAGGGCTGGGTGCAGTGGCTCACGCCTAGAATCCCAGTACTTTGGGAGGCTAGGGGGGGAAGGATCGATGGAGTCTAGAAGTTCAAGACCAGCGTGGGCAACAGAGCGAGACCCTGTCTCTATAAAAGAAAATTTAAAACTCAGCCGGGTATGGTGGTGCGCACCTGTAGTCCCAGCTACTCAAGAGGCTGAGGCGGGAGGACCGCTGGAGCCCAGGAGTTGGAGGCTGCAGTGAGCTATGATGACACCACTGCACTCCAGCCTGGGTGACAGAGGGAGACTTTGTCTCTTAAAAAAAAAAAAAAAAAGAAAAAAAGAAAGAAAGATGTAAAGACTCTTCATAGCAACAGTGTTTGTAATATTAAAAAACCAGGAATTAACCTAAAAGTCCATCGACAGGAAAACGTATAAGTAAATAGAGGCATGTTCATACAATGTAATAATACAACACAATCAAAAAGGAACTAATTAGATCTATACAACAATAACCCTGTCTAGCATTTATTGAGCACCTATTATGAGCCAGGCGCCAAGCATGATAACATAGAATTCTTCAGAAAACCACCCTAAAAAAATAGGAACTATTAGTATCTGTATTTTCCAAGTGTAGCAGTTTTAAAATATGTCCATGAGTCCTTTGACAATTTCTTTAAGAGATGGAATCTAATTCCTCTCTCTTTGAGTGTGGGCCGGACTTTGTGATTCGTTTTTAACAAACAGGACAGGGCAGAAGCGGTGATGCGTGACTTCTGCGACTAGGTCATAAAAGGACAGCGGCTTCCTCTCTGGGGGAAGCCAGCTGCCATGTTGTAAGGAAGCCCAAGCAGCGCTGTGGCGAAGTCCACGTGCTGGGGAGCTGCGGCCTCCCCGCAACAGCCATGTCCATGAACCGCCGCGTCCCCTTCTCCAGCCCCAGGGGAGCCTTTAGAAGCCGGAACCATTCAGATCATCCAGTCTTAGATATCTCACCTTTAAAAATTGTGTAAGACAGCACATTTTTTGTTGTTTTAAGCTACACATTTGGGGAGTATCTTGTTCCTCAGCGGTAGCTAACTAATACACTTAATGAGGAAATTGAGGCTCAGAGAGGTTAAGCAACTTGCCCGAGGTCACAGAGCTTGGATGTGGCAGAGCTTGGATTCCAACCCAGGCAGGCAAAAAATAAAATATTGAGTGAAAATGTCAAACTGCAGGATTATATATACCTTATGAGCACATTAATGTGTATTTTTAGCACACAGAATTGCACTGTTCGCTGTTCATGGATATCTGGGTGTGACGGTTTATAAATACATATCTAGACTATAAAAACGTGTGAATGAGGTGGAGGTCAAATGACACTTTTTACCTTTATTTCTAATATTTTAATTCCTGCTTACAAAACGAGAAACACCGGAAGCCAATATGACACGTGTTAACCATTGCCGAGCCCGGGCGGAGGATATGCAGGTGTTCGCTATATTTGTCTTGCACTTTCTTTCTTTTTCACTTTCCCCAAAATTAAAAAAAAAAAAAAAGTTTGTAACAAAGAGAGAAAGTCGTGGAGGATTTAAATAGGTAGGGAGGAAGTGGGAGGGTGTTCCAGGCGGAGGTACCAGCTCCAGTGAAGTCTCAGAGGCAGCGGTGAGCGCAGCCTTTTTGGAAAATGAGGAACCCTCCATCAGTGATTGCATGACCCAGTGGCACACTCGAAGCATGTACCCAGTCCCTCAACTCCAGACCAATTAATTCAGAATCTCCCGGAGGTGGGGTGGAAGGTGGTGGCTGGAATTTAAAACTCCCCAGGTGATTATAATGTGCAAACAGAGCTGGGAGTCGCTAGTTACACGGTCCGGTGCAGTAGCCACGTGTCTGCTGAGTGGTGATTGGATTGTACAGGGAGAGTTAAAAGGAAGGCCTCTGCCAGCCTGTAGTTTGGACTTGGGGTAGGTTAGGAAGCCAAGATCCAGATGTCTTCATTGTACTTAATGAATTGGCATCATTAGCCTAATGGAATTCCAGGCAGTTGCAGGTGTTCTAAAGAAAATACAAGAAGATAATGAGATAGAAAGTGACTGGGCAGTTTCATTAGCCGGGGTGGTCAGGGAGGGCTTCCTGGAGGAGGTGATGTTGGAACTGAGACCTGAAGGAGTCCCAGGCAGAGGGAACAGCAAGGGAAAGGGACAAGCATAGAAACAGGTACCTCCAGCACAGGGGGGACCAGAGCTGTGACAAGGGAATGCCCAGGAAATTGGAAGACCCCAGAGATGGCCCCTGTCTCAGGCAGGGCTCAGGGAAGGCTTCTGGGAGGAGGGGACTGAAATCCAGGTAGGATTTCTCCCTGTCCAGCCCTGCCACTTGTGAGCCAAAATGCCACCCTGCCGTCCCCCCTCCCACCGGTGTCCCCAAGGGAAACGGCACCTGAAGCGAGGTGTTTATTTTTTTTCCAAGGGAGTAAGAGTGAACATGAATTTCTCCACATCCATCCGCCTTTTAAATTTAGCCCAGTGCACATGGAACTCGGCTGGGGAAACACAAGGAGTTACAAAAATATAATTCCATTCTCCATTAAGGGCAGCGGAGGAAGTGAGGCGGGGAGAGATGGGGCACTTCGGAGGATGGGAGAAGGTGTCAAACGCAGGGGCGACTGCCTGCTGCAGACACGGCTGCTGTGGGGACAGGAGGTGTCCAGGACCTCAGCCTCTGCCCCGCCCTCTCCATGGGCCCCACGTCCTGCCCTGGCTCCCATCTCTCCGTTCTGCCCAGGGGCAGGTCCCCAGCCTGTCCCTCCTCCTCCTCCAGGCCTGTCACCCCCGAGAGTTCGGTCCCCACACAGCCAGGACCAGAGTGCCCAATGGAAATCCAGATTCCTTCCCATCCCCCAGTGCCCCAAACCTGCCATGGTTCCCTGCTACCCTGAGAACGAAGCCCAAACTCTGCCCTCCCTGCCCGACTCTGTGTCCCCATCCAGCGACAACCATTTACCTGCACGAGTCTCACCTCCAAGGCTTTGCTGTGCCATTCCTTTCACCTCGCCTCAGCCCTTTCTAGAAACAGCGTGTCATCTGGTCATCTTCAGCTGTGTAACAAATTACCCCCAAATGCAGAGGCTTCAAACACACATAGTTTGCTATCCCACAGACACGGATTAGCTGGGTCCTCTGTCTTGGGGTCTCCCAAGGCTACAGTCCGAGGAGGTAGGCAGGGTTGTGGTCTCATCTGAAGGTTCAGCTGGGGTGGGGTCGGAATCTACGTCCGTGCATGTTGGTGGCGTTCTCATGATCACTGTTGCTATATTCTATCGGTTACTTATGAGACGTAGGCGCTGCCCACAGCCAGCTGGAGAGGTTTACACAAGGGCTTGAACGCCAGGAGGTGGAGAACCTTGGAGGGCCATTATAGAAGTCTGCCTGCCACATGTCCCCGGGCAACTCCCGCCAAGGGAGTTCCACCCAGCTCTGGAGGTAAGAGCAGGAGCTTGTAAGCAACTCCGCTGCCCAGGAATTGGGGCTGCATTAAGGATGTCATTTGCGATCGTGCAGTGGAATATTACGCAGCTGTTAAAAGTGACCAGGGAGCTTTTGATGTGTAATATTATCTGGTCACTGTTTAAAGACGTATATATAAGGCCAGCCTGGTGGCTTATGCCTGTAATCCCAGCACTGTGGGAGGCTGAAGAGAAAGGATCGGTTGAGACCAGAAGTTTGAGATCAGCCTGGGCAACATAGCCAGATCCAATCTCTACAAAAAAATAGAAAAATTAGCCAGGTGTGGTGGTGGCACCTGTAGTCCCAGCTACTCGGGAGGCTGAGGCAAGAGGATCACTTGAGCCCAGGAGTTGGAGGCTGCAGTGAGCTGTGATGACGCCACTGCACTCCAGCCTGGACAGCAGAGTGAGATCCTGTCTCTTAATGAAAAAGAAAATGGCAAATCAAACCCCATTCTCCCTGCTCAACAGCCTCTCATGGCTCCCTATTGCACTGAGAATAATTCCAGGGGCCTCAGCGAAGCCTACAGACCCGGCAGAGTTGATTCCATTTCCCCTCCACCCCCATCCTTTCCCTGCCCTTCCCTCCTCCCTCTGCTCCAGCCACACGGTCCTCCACACTGTGCCTCCAACACTCCAGGCTCAATCCTACCCCATGGCCTTTGCACATGCTGTTTCCTCCACCTGCACCGCTGCCTTCAGATCTCTGCACAGTTTCCCTCCCTCTTCTCCTTCATGTGTACGCCCAAATGTCACCTCCTCAGAGAGGCCCTCCCTGACCACTTTCTGTCTAAAATGCCTCCATCCCCACCCTACTGTGTTTTGTCGGTAGCGAGATCTCACCACGTGATCTTACATATTTATCTTGTTAATGCTCCGTCCCCCGCACTGGGATGTCAGCTCCCCGAGGGCAGGGACTTTCTGGTTTTTGTTTTGTTCACTGCTCCATTGCCTGGCACACAGTAGGTGCCCAATAAATAGTGATTGAGTGAATGAATTTCCACACGCACAGATTCTTTGACTAATGTCTGCCTCTCCCCCAATGCTGAGAAGACAGGGCCAGGTCTGTTTTGGTCCCCACTGTGTCCCCAGTAAATGAATCCCCGGCTGATATTGAATCTCCCGTGCTAAGCTCTCGGGTCCCCAAGCCCCGGAGGCTGGGGTAAAGTCTGCTGAAGTCTGGAGGGCATGCGTGGCGGGGTGGGGGGGTCTTCCAGGCCAGAGAAACACAAGATCTCGCATCTCGGCCCCTTCCTCGAACACCCCCTGGCCCTGGACGTCCGTGGTCTGCGTCCTGTCAGCTTCATCCCGTTGCTAGGCAACCCCGATGCTGCCGACTCCCCGCCCCCCTTCACACTCCTTTCTTGCTGAAACAGACAAGCTGTTCCCGCCGGCCCCACCCTGAGCCGTGGCAGCCCTGGCCACGCTTTCCCAACCAAACTGGCCTCTGGATCGGGGGGCAGGGGGGGTCCCATGCCCAGCCAGCCCCTCCCCACCTCCTGGGAACAGATGTGTCTGCAGCGGTTCCCATGGCTCCATCTCTCCCATGGGCTGAAGACAGGAAGCGCCTTTCCTGTGTTCACCTGCTTTGTCCTCACCAGGAAGGCGGCAAAGTCGTCGTGCCTATGCAATGGGGAAGCCAGGGCTCAGAGACTCAGAGTCCGCCGCCCCCGTCACAAAGCAAGCGGGGGTTGCGGGGGCTCAAATCCGAAGCCTGTGGGGTCTCCCCACCCCTGCTGCAGGGCGTGGGGTCCCAGGGCAGGGGCTGTGTGACCTTGGGGAAGCACCTACCCCTCTCTGGTCCCCGCAGCCAGGCAGGAAGAAGGTGAAGCCTCAAGGTGCATTTAAATCCTATCTGGCAGCTCTCAGACACCTGGGAGGCAGGGGGCAGGTGGAGGGGACCTGGAAACAGGGGAGGGGGCCACGCCCGGAGAGGGGAGGAGCGTGGGGCCCGGCGGCTGGCAGCCCCGGGGGGAGACGCGCGCCCAGCACATCTGAGATCTGTGAAAGGATCGAGATGGAA